>BQNB010027412.1:40356-51770 GCA_026074375.1 Tanacetum coccineum | reverse complement strand
CTTATTTTTCTAAGGATCCTCTTAGTTCAAGGTATTTTTCACAATTTTTCTAGAATTTTAGAATTTAGTTTACTATTTTTAATTATTAATTTAGGTTGATTTTGTTTTAAATTCATAATAAAAAAAATTCTTTATCTGAAAATTATTTTTAGTCAATTAGGATTTATTAAAATTAAATTTGCGTTCGTAGGGGTTAAATTTACTTTAGTTGCTTAAATGTCGCGTTTCTTTAATTCCCGTTTACGTTTTTGCGTTCGTTTTTATTAGTAGTTATAGAAACCCATTCAAAAATCCTTATAAACCATTCAAAACGCACGATCACGAACCTAACCGATTCTCAATTCACACTTCGTCGAGGGAAAACGACCCGGGAGGTTTTTGAGACTACTTTGGTTAAAAGTTTGTTTCTCAAACCCAACGGAAAATACTTACTATACTATAATTGTTTACATCATAATATATTTATATATATAGTGTGTTTGGGCGTATCAGGGGGTAAGTCCTACCAACCACAAGGAGACCGTAATATGCTTAGCTATCGCTCGAATAATTACCTCGGACTACCCGGTTTCAATCAACCGAATGTGCAAAATAATCAAAACCGATACAATCAAAATCAAGGATACAATCAGAACCGAGGAAATAATTTTAATCAAGGAAATTATTAAGCTCCGAATAATCAAAATCAAGCACAACCTTCAAATGAGTTATCAAACTATATGAAGATTAATGAGACTAATATAAGAGCCATGCAAAATCAAATAACTACTATGAGAACATAAATAAAGAACGAATTTGAGACTATGATGGCAAAACAACATAATGAGCTAAAGAACATGATGAGTAGTTTCTTTCAAATGCAAAGTCCCTTGGGTTTGGGATCACTTCCTAGTAATACCGTAGCTAACCCGAGAGGTGACATGAAAGTTATTACCAACCGAAGTGGTGTTGCTTATGATGGACCTACGATTCCACCTACTCATTATCCTCTCCCGAAGGAAGTGGAACGTGAAACCGAGGCGACAAAGGACAAGGTGCAAACTACAAGTTTCGAAAGTACCGCACACGTCCAACCTCCGATTGTCCAAGACCCGATTCCGGAGCCCGAAGTTGCTCCGAAGCCTAAACCTAAACCGTCAATACCTTATCCTTTGAGGCTTAACGACCAAAAGCTCTGTGAAAAAGCTAATAATCAAATGTTGAAGTTTCTTCAAATCTTTCAAAGATTACACTTCGATATTAGCTTCGCAGATGCTCTTCTTTATATGCCAAAGTTTGCTTCTACGTTTAAGAGTCTTCTAAGTAATAAGAAAAAAATATTCGAATTAGCAAGTACTCTATTAAATGATAATTGCTCGGCGGTGCTCCTTAAGAAGTTGCCCAAAAAACTTAGAGACCTCGACAAGTTTCTAATCCCGTGTGATTTTCCAGAGCTAGATGAGTGCTTAGCCTTTGCCGATCTTTGCGCTAGCATTAATCTAATGCCTCTTTTCGTATGGAAGAAGCTTTCGCTCCCGGAACTCACTTCGACCCGCATGACACTCAAACTTGCAAACCGATCGGTTGCTTATCCAAAAGGTGTTGCCGAAGATGTTTTTGTAAAGGTAGGAAAGTTTTATTTTCTGACCGACTTTGTTGCAGCTGATTACGATGTCGATCCTCGGGTTCCTCTCATCCTCGGGAGAGCTTTCTTGAGGATGGAAAAAGTTTTAATCGATGTACATAGTGAAGAATTAACCCTTCGAGTCAATGATGTGGCCATTACATTTAAAGTCGGACACACTTCGAGATACTCCCATAATTATTATGACGAAACGGTTAATCAAGTCAATGTCATAGACGTTGCTTGTGAGGAGTATGCTCAAGAAGTGCTTGATTTTTCGGATAGTTCGCGAGTGCAATCCCACTCCTTCGGATCTTATCATCGTTTATTCTTCCCCCAGTTCACTCCTTTTGAAGGAGGAGATTTCATTTTGGAAGTGATAGAGACTTTTCTACGTACCCCGGATGAGCTTTCTAATTTAGATGACGATTACTACGACACGGAGGGAGACATTTATTTACCTTGAGAAATTGTTAAATGGATGATCCTTTTCGAATCTCCCTTCCGATGGCTAATGACGCCTTAAGCAAGTTGATGTTACTATGACGAAGCCTTCAATCAAAGAACCACCAGAACTCGAGCTTAAGGATTTACCTTCTCATTTGGAATATGGATTTTTAGAAGGAATCGATAAATTACCCGTCATAATTTATAAATAATTAAAAGATGAAGAAAAGGCCGCCCTTTTAAAGGTTCTTAAGTCACACAAACGGGCCATCGGATGGAAAATTTCCGACATTAAGGGTATCGACCCTCGTTTTTGTACTCACAAGATCTTAATGGAAGACGACTTCAAACCGGCGGTTCAACATCAAAGAAGGGTGAATCTGAAAATTCATGAGGTTATCAAAAAGGAAGTTATCAAACTCCTTGATGCCGGATTGATTTACCCTATCTTTGATAGTCTGTGGGTGAGTCCCGTTCATCGTGTGCCTAAAAAGGGTAGCATGACCGTAGTTGAAAACAAAGATAATGAGTTAATTCCTACTAGGTTAGTTACGGAATGGCATGTTTGTATTGATTACCATAAGCTTAATGATGCCACTCGTAAAGACCATTTCCCGTTGCCTTTTATAGACCAAATGCTAGAACGTTTAGCAGGGAACGAATACTATTGCTTTTTTGATGGATTTTCTAGATATTTTCAAATTCCTATTGACCCGCAATACCAAGAGAAGACCACCTTCACTTGACCTTATGGGACGTTTGCCTACCGACGCATGCCTTTCTGCTTATCTAATGCTCTGGGCACGTTCCAAAGGTGCATGATGGCCATTTTCCACGACATGATCGAGGAAACAATGGAGGTCTTCATGGATGATTTCTCGGTCTTCGGGGATTCTTTCTCAACATGCTTCTCCTATTTAGACAAAATGCTAAAACGGTGCGAAGATACCAACTTAGTTCTAAATTGGGAGAAGTGCCATTTCGTGGTTAAAGAGGGCATTATCCTCGGCCATAAAATTTCTAAATCCGGGATTAAGGTCGACATAGCTAAAGTTGATGTTATCGCTAAACTCCCTCATCCAACTTTCGTCAAAGGGGTTTAAACGTTTTTAGGTCACGCAGGGTTCTATCGTCGATTTATCCAAGATTTTTCTAAAATCGCCCGGCCGTTGACCCATCTTCTAGAAAAAGAAACTCCGTTTATTTTCTCGAAAGAATGTATTGAAGTGTTTAATATACTTAAGAAAAAGTTAACCGAAGCCCCGATTTTAGTTGCCCCTGATTGGGACCTACCATTTGAAATTATGTGCGACGCTAGTGATTATGCGGTAGGTGCAGTCTTGGGGCAACGAAAGACTAAACATTTTCATCCTATACACTATGCTAGTAAGAGCATGACGGATGCTCAAGCACATTACACTACTACGGAAAAAGAGTAATTAGCCGTGGTGTATGCTTTTGAGAAATTTCGGCCTTACTTAGTCTTATCAAAGACCATAGTGTATACGAACCACTCGACTCTAAAGTATATACTTGCTAAGCAAGATGCTAAGCCAAGATTGCTTCGGTGGATTCTCCTACTCCAAGAATTTGATGTCATTATTCGTGATAAAAAAGGAGCGGAGAATCTCGCGGCCGACCACTTGTCTAGATTAGAAAATGTTGATCCCAAACCTAGATCGATTCCTTACCTTGTAAAGAGTATGTTACCTTAGATAAATCCAAAATAACAATAGTAGAAACTTTGTGTGTATATCAAAGAGTATGCCGAATCTACTCTTTAATATCTAGAAGATATATCAATGAACAAGTGAATATGAATGAATGAACACACGATGTAACAAAATGCTTCAATATTATTTATGATAATAATACGAGTACTCTATCTTAAATACTAGGGTTACAACCTTGAAGCTTACAAGACTCTTAATCTTTGGATCTGTGTATGTGTGTTTGTGATGATAGATGTGATAGACGTGTTGGATGATGTTTTCAACTAATGCCTTAGAGCCTCCTTTTATAGACTAAGGAGTTCAAGTCGGCTTACAATACATTCCTAAGATATCTCAATCTTTTCTAAACATAAATGTAATCTTCTAAATAAATACATGTTATATCTTGTACAAAAATATCTCAACACTTATCTTCATACGCATTCTTGTTCTCCAAACAATCTTTATCTCTTTAATTCGTCTTTATCCTCTTGACAGTAGAAAGTCTTCAAACAGTCGTAATCTTTTCCACAGACAAACTATAATAAACATTAGCAGTCAGTAGTAATATTAGTACTAGCAATACTAATATACACTAACAGTAGTAACCTGTACTAGCAGTCTTAACCTTTTACTACTAAACAGACTAACTACATTAGCTATATTTTAGTCTTCAACTCTGAGCAGTCTTAACTTCAACTAACAGCAATAACTTTATGCTATCAGTACTAAATTATACTAACATTTAGTAACTAGCTGTTGGGTTACAACATTATACTACCGGTACTAACCACTTAGCATAATTTCCATTATGTACCTGAGCAGCAGTAACTTCTAAGAATCCATGAAGTCTTTTAAGACCCAACAATCCTCCCCTAAACTTGATGTTCATCATCTGAATCTTCAAGTTTCTTCTTTAAAAGTATTCATCACACTTCAGGAAGATGCATTCAAACATTTCATTTTCCTTTTCGCTGCTTTACCATAAGCTTCAATAATTGATAACACATCTTATTTTGATGATCAGTTTGAAGTTTCTTGTTGAGCTTATTAGTGATGGTAATTGGTATGAGGAGGTATCTTCTTTTAACCAACATAAAAATGTGAAGATTATAAAATCTTACAAAGTAAACTCCAGATGAATCAATCAACTTCCAAGTAGTCACCCTGTATCCTTGCAACATTCTCCATACATCACTTTTTATGTCTGGTTCAAACATAACTCTCAAATCTCCATACAACACTCTTTCAAATTCATCTTCAGGCATCGTATCACCATACTTTGCCTTCACTATCCTCCAAAGAGCTTCCAAGTCTTCTCTATCTATTCCTTGTATCATCCTTATCATTGAAGAGTATCTCTTGGAACTTCCATCTGCTCCTATAAACTCATAGTGTATTAACATCCCCTCTTTATGAAGCTTATAATCAATAAGCACTGGCAATTTTGTAGCAAGCGGTATAGCATCAATTGCTATATCTTCATCCTTTTTAATCACCAAAAGTTTCTTTAGCTTAACTTCATCATCTTCTTCAACTTCCTCTGACTCTTTTTCTTCCTATACTTTTTGTTTCTTTAAGGATTCTTTCTGCTGTTCTTTCCCTGCTCTTTTTTCTTCCAAGCATCTTCTTTCTGCTACCTTTAGCTGTTTCTTCTCTACCTTCTTCCTTCTTTTCTTTGTTTTCATGTACCTCGGAACTCATAGCTACATAGGTATTTACTCTCTTTATTTCCTTATCAAACAACTTTTGAATTTCATCAAAACTCTTTCCTTTTAGTTGTTTGTATGTATATCCACCCATGTGCTTAAGATAAGTAGACATTTGAGTTCTCTTTTGTGCCTTAGTAGGAGGTCTGTTTCTCTTTTCTTATGCTCTAAGTGCAGCAAAATGCTTTCTTTTTTTCTCCATCAGTTCCATAAACAATTTTGCTTTTTCCTCATCTGTTAATTCTTCTCTTTCCTTTGATTGGAGTCTCTCAGCCAGCAGTCTATCAGCCTCCATCATAGCTTGTATATTTTCCCATGACTCAATCAATGCTATGTTGGCTCCTTCTTCTTGTTTCCTTGCCAACTTTTGCTCTTATAATAATTCAGCATCCAACTTAGCTTGAATATCTCTTGCAATTTGTTCATCAAAAGCAATTTGATCTTTTCTCTTCAAAGGAACCTCAGGCTCAATCATAATACCTTTTCCTTTATTTTTAGAACTTGGAGATTTTATCTCTTGTGGAACTCTAAACTCACTTGGCTCCTGAACAACCACCCCTTTATCCTTGGGTCTTGTAGTTGTTGCTGTTGTAGCAGCAGTAGTAACAACTTTAGGCTTCGCTTCTTTAATTTGTATAAGTGTCTGAGCCAAAGTGATTTCCTCATTTGTTGTAGGAACAACACTATCATCACCAGCAGTAGTAACTGCTTCACCAGCAGTACTATCACCAGTCTTAGTACTCTGTTCATCTTTCCCATCAACCTTAGCTTCCACAGGCATCTTAACATCATCTAAAACTCCATTATCAAATATCAAGTCATCATTCGGCCTTACTTGAGTTTCATCAACTAAAGTTACCTCAACATCAGCATTAATATCTGCAATACTCCTCCCCTGTTTGGATGCATCTTCAGGAATACCCAAACTCTCCTGGTCTTCAAAGGACTTAACTCTCTGAGACATACCAACTTTCCTGAGTCTTTTCAAACCTGTAGGTCTTGATATTTTCCTCCTTTGTAACCTTCGGATTCTCTTCTTCAAAGCAGCAATCTCCTTAGCTTGAGCATCCTTTGCCTTTTGTAAATTAAGAACCTGTGTTTACAATTTGGTACATAAAACCATCAACTCTGTTAGTTGCATGCTATCCTCCCCACTAGGTTGTGGATCATTGGAAGGTGTTGGTACACTCTCCTCATGCTCTGCCTCATCTTGAGGAACCTCTGCCTCCTGTCTCTGAGCCTTCTTAGATGGTTTATCCTTCTTGGGTTGGGAAGATGGAGATGGTTGATCAATAATGGGTATTGGAGTGGAATCAGTTGGATGATCTCAATCCTCACCTATTTCTTCAATAGGTTGAACCATTATGGTATCAAATAAAGGTGTTATTCTCCTAGAGAAATCCTTTCTAGCTCTCTTCATATTGGCAAAAACTTTCTTTGTGTGAAAGGGATTAACAAAAATCTTCTTGTGTGCTGACATATTACCCAGTTGTTGATTAATGAAAACTTGGAGAAAACATGGATACAGCAAGAATTTGACTCCTCCATCCAAGTGTTTCACCATTGCATCAAAGATATACTTAGACAGATTGAACTTCTGATTAATTGCCAAGCATATGATCAAAGAAGCCATAGAACTACTGAACTCATTCCATGAAGTGGATTTAGCACTTAAGCATTGAGTAATAGTTAGAATGAAATACTTCCACTGTGGAGAGAAAAAGGCTTTATAAAAAGTAATTTGAGAAGGCTTTTCATACCCCATACGCGCCAATTCTTCAAAGATAGTAGCAGTTGGAAGACAATCAGTACCTTCTGCATCATTTAAGTGAAGATTTCTCCTTATGCTTGACTCCGTAACAATAACCCTCTTCTTATCAACTAGGTCTTGTAACTGTCGCACTCCATTAACTGTCTGTACCTTGGCAGTTGCCCAAAATTGTTCAATGCAAGATGTGTAGATTACAGGATTGACTGTTAAAGTATATGAAACATAACTTACTTTCAGGAAATCAATTATCTTTGCAAACCCATTACTTTCTTTGGGTTTTTCTAGGAACGCAACCACATTGTATGTTTCAGCAAACTTAGGGCTTGACATAATGATGGATTTGATGATCAAAGATGAAAATTAAATTAGGGTTTATGGTTGGAGAGTATTTGAATAAATGAAATCGAATACCTAAAAAAAAGTAAGAAATATTAACAGTTGATGAAAGAAAGATATTTTACTTGGAACTCCTAATTGAAGTCAGAAGCAACTAGTTTATGGAGCACGAAGCATGAAGGGGACATTTTCGATAACGTAAAACTATATGTTGTTATTGATCTAAAAATGAAAGATTACAATTGTTTGTTGTTATTGATCACAATTGTTAAAGCGTTGTTATAAGAAGCTGTGACATATTGTGTTTACTTATCATAATAGAAACTGATCAACTTACATTTGCTATATTTAACGATGTAACATACTGTGGTAAATTTTAAGTAACCATTTGTATTCAACCAACGTAAAATATTTTATATTAGTAACCAACAATTTTCATCTAGCTATGTGGGATAGAATTTTAAGATACACTGTTAGAAAAGGTCTCATAAAAGGGTGATTTGCACACTCATTTTTTTTATTGGGACACTCATTGTACAAGTATACAATGCACACAATAAACACTGTACAACTATATTATGCATAAATTAGAGTGTCCCAATCAAAAAAATGAGTGTGTCAATCAATTCCCATGGTAAACTTTTTTTGAGTAAATTACATAGTTCGTCCTTGTGGCTCGGGCGAAATCACTATTCTCATCCCTCGACTTTCATTTTTGCATTGTAAATCCTTATAATGAAGTTTCATAACACCATTCGTCCTTATCACTAACATAGTTTTTTCTTGTGGTTTGGGCGAAATCACTACATTCATCCATCGGCTTTAGTGATAAAGACGACTTGTGTTATCAAACTTCATTATAAGGATTTACAATGCAAAAATAAAAGTCAAGGGACGAGAGTAGTGATTTCGCCCAAACTATAGGGACGAACCATCTAATTTACTCCTTTTTTTAAATACTTAGGCTAGATGTAATCGTGACCACGAGAGCACCAAGTAAACCACTACCACGACCTTTCTCTTCTAACAACATCATACTTTTAACTATTTACGACCTTTTTATATAATAAACTTTATTTATCAAATATGTAAGTAACACATATCTACCGATTCATTTAGATAAAAAAATTCCGCAAAAAGATCTTCGAAATGCGAATAAAACGAGACCAATATTGCAATGTTTCTGACACACGTACGATTTTATAGAAAATGTTGAAGTTTAATATAAATAGAAAAAAAATACAATTTACAAAACGTACCATTAACTTTTAACTATTTACGACTTTTTTATATAACAAATTTTATTTATCAAATATATAACATATATCTACCGATTCATTCAGATCAAAAAATACCCGCGGAAAGATCTTCGAATTGCGAACAAAATGAGCCAAATATTGTAATGCTTCCGACATACGTACGATTTTATAAAAAATGTATATGCGAACATAACGAGCCCAATATTGGAATGCTTCTGACATACGTACGTTTTTATAAAAAATGTTGAAGGTAAATACATATATATTTAAAAAAACTTTCATAACGCACCCTAAATAAACGACAGGGGTCACAAACGTATAATTCTATGAATGTTTAAATTACATAAATAACCTATTCTTTTTCCCATTTACGATCGTATTTAAAATCAGATTTCGCATTCATATTTATATTTATATACATACTAAAAGTCGTTCGCTTACGAAAAAATCCAACTCACACCGTTTTGGTCTTTCAAGTCCTGTTAGTGTTTATGAACTTTAATAAGTAAATACGTTTAGCATATGATTCCAGGTAAATGTCATACTATATAACTACGAATATCACATATTTTGTTAACCAAATAAGTAACAAATACTATATACTCGCCCCAACGACAAATACTCATTGAAATTCCGTGATTGTTAAAAAAATGTTGGGTGAAATAAAATACATGTGTTGAATAAAAGTTAGGCCCACCGCAACGCGCGCGCACATTCTCACTAAATACTCATTCGAAATCGAATCGCAAAAAATTATGAGTCGCCGCAATGCGCGGGCTATCATCCGTGATTGTTAAAAAAATGCTCGGTGAAATAAAATACATGCGTCGAATAAACGTTACCCCCGCTGCAACGCGCACGCACATTCCCACACAATACTCATTCGAAATCGAATCGTAAAAAATTATGATCCGCCGCAACGTGCGAACTATATTACTTGTTTTATACATCGCTAAATAAATTACGTTTTTGGCATGGAGGTCAAAAGTATTTTTGCATTATGATAGCTGTTATGGCCATGTGTCAGGGGTGAGCAGAAAAACCAAAAAATTTGAATAAACCGAAAACCGAAACCGAACCGAGCCGAAAATAATCGAACCGAACTAATAATGTCACACCCCCAAACGGGGCCTGGACGGAATACGTGTCTGAGGGCGTGACGTCATCAAATTTCGAACACAAGGCACGAGAGAACGACCACTAATGGACATTTTGAAAATCATAACTCGTTGCATTATTAAAAAATAGATAAGTTTTACAAGATTCAAAAGAAATTAAACATTTGTGGAAGCGTAAGAAAAATGTAGCGGAAGCATAAATTGGTTTTCAAAAGATAACGAGTATGAATGAGAAATAAAATCTTGGTAAATGGTATCATATTGCACGTAGACTCCATATAGCACGTCAAAGAAGTCCAAAGCTAATCACTTGAGAAAAACATGCTAAAAACGGTCAATTTAAAGTTGAGTGAATTCATAAGTTTAAGTAAAACATTTATGAGGATCAAAAATATTTAGTGAATACAGCTTCACTCAAAGTATTATGAAAAGCATTTAGTAATCAGAAACGTTCAACAAAAGCAGTGTGGACCACAAGTTATAGAACATATGTGACAATTATAACAAATACAACTTCACATAAAAATATTTAATGTTGCGCTAAGCTCATGACACGGAAGCTCAATTTAAAAGGAAGCATTTTATATGCCAAATAGTATTCCTCGCCCTAAAGGTATCTGACCAAGATCACCTATTGACAATCCGACATGGTATATATCCGTTAGTTCGGGACCTCCGAAACTAGTAAACGCTACTTACCCGGATAGGGATAATTAGTCCCAATAGATCTATTTACAACATTCGCGCTCACTTAACCAGTCAGTCGGTTAAGCAATTGACGGTTCATGATAATTCGGGCGTTTGTGGTCTATTCGTAACTTATGCATCACGCAAACAGGAAAGTAGATCAAGATACTTGTGTCCATAGTAAAATCAACCAATGTATTTCCAAAAGAAAGGCTTTAAGTAATTGCATCCATAAGCAAAACAAAGTGTGATATCAGTCATGTAACCAAGTTTGCAAATGAACATTTATAAGAGTTTGAAATCATTAGAGTAAATAAGTTTATAAAAGAGCATGTTCTCACCCTAAAATAGTAAAGTAAAAGTAATAAAACGTGAGGCTATGAACTCACCTTGATGTTGTAGAACAATTATCGGAAATGCAAATAATAAGCACATCACAAACGGAAAACGAAACGGCTCGACCAAGAAGATGCAGTTTAACTTAGCGGCTATATCCCACTACTTGACGATGATGAATTCGGGTTTTCTGATGAATGAGCACATCAACGCGACACGTTGATAAGGGATTTGGATTACGAGTTGTAGGGGTTTGGTGGTTGGTTAAATATAATAAATCGAAAAGCAAAGGCAAAGTATGTAATATATTCAGTATATATTACATATGAAAAATGAACAATTATATAATTCATATGGTGAATTATATAATAAAGACAAAGAATCAAAAGAATAAATCGTAGTATATAATACTTTACAAGTATTATATAAGAAACGT
>BQNB010027412.1:18565-30204 GCA_026074375.1 Tanacetum coccineum | reverse complement strand
TTGCATTCTTAAAGATTTTATGGTTTAAAATAGTTTGCTAGCACCAGGACAACTTAAAGTGTTAAGTAATTTTGGAGTTAGGTTACTAGTCAAATACATCAGCATTAGCAGTATTAATTCAGTTACCACTGCTGACTCTCACCATTTTTTTAGCTGCCTTTTAGAACTTGTAAGTAGGTAGTAAGAACTTAGACTTAAGCAATTTAGTAGTACTCCATTAGCTTTATATAGATCATCTTTTAATTTTTCATTTCTAAGCTTTAGACTAGCTTTAATTTTCCTGCAAAAGTTGTATTAGCAGCAACTGAAATTTCAAGTACTCTTTTGGAATCACTTTTAAGCACTAATTAGTAGTAGTTAGAATCTGAGCTTTGAAGCTTAGTTAGTTTGAATGTAGATCTTGCCTTTTAGCTAAAAGGATCTCTTTATTGCTTATTAGGATAGACTTAATCAGCTGTTAAGATTAGCTTATCTAGGTAAAAAATCTTATTTTAGTTGATTAAATGATCTAGATTAAATTCCTATTTTCTAGTTGTTTATTCCAAATTCCTTTTATCTAGGTTTCTTTTATATTCATAGTAGAGCTTATTCTCAAAATTCCAGTTTCTAGAATTTAGATTTGAGCTATTTAGCTTATTAGGAATTGCTTAATAACAGTCATCAAGCCTGAACTTTCACTTTTTAAGAGTAAATTTCTTGTTATTCTAGTTTTCTTTTAGCTTATATCTTTTTAGAAATCTTTAGTACACATTATAAGCTTCTTGTAGTTACTTTTGGATTTTATTTTCATTGAGTATTAAGCTAGAAATAAGCCAAAGTTTAGAAAAGTTAGAATTTCTAAGAAACATCCACATTACGGTACACATTAAAAAGTTAATTTCTTGCTATTCATATTAAAATGTCAAATGCTTATAAAGTTGAAGTAGAAAACTCCGAGTAACTTATCTGTTATTAAGTTTTCGCTTATTTTCACTTTGAATAACTAAATTTTGTTTAAGTCTTAATGTGGGAGGGGTCTGTTTGTATTTTCTCATGTTTAGGGGTGTTTCTGTTTTCACTGTATGTAAATATTTGTTTTTATTTTTCCCGCATACCTTACTTCATCTTTTGCACTTAAGCTACCCATTTCTTTTAATTAAAATAAAATAGTATTAATATTTTAAATATTAGTTTCAATAAAATTAGGTTTTAGTTTTAATCAGCAAAAATTATTCAATTGATTTAAAAATTTGGCATTTTTATTACCATTAGTTTTCTGCACCTTTTTAGATGAGTTAAGTATCATTTTTTCTTTATTTTTTTCTCAATTAAATTTTAGTTTTCTAGAAATTAAAATAGGTTTTTAGTACTTTCTTTTTCTTTAGAGAAATTCCATAAAATAAGAAAAAGTAGTGTAAGGAAGAAATCTAAATCGATTTTGTACAATTATTTTCTTTTTCATTCTTATAATTTGAAATAGAAATAGATTTTTAGTGTGATTTATTAAGAAAAAGTGTATTTTTAGTAAAAATTCATTTTTACTTATAAATTCATAGAAAATTCAAAAATAGCTCTTAAAATCCTAATTTCTTTCCTAAAATTTCTTTTAAATCTTGTGATTGCTTTAGATAATAAAAGTTTGTTTTAGAATTATGCTTTAATTTTAAATCTAGTTTTACTCGCATATCTTAATTCACGTTTGTTTAATTTTTCGTAAAGTTAACCGTTTTTTAATTCCTTTAATCATTTTTATACTAATTGAGCATAAGATCGAATATAATTCAGATTCAAAAAAAACCTTTATTCCATATCTTGACTCACTCTGAATTATTCCCGAATTTTAGATTTCACGACTTCGTTGGATAAACACCCTAGAAAAAATACTTCCCAGTTAAAATAGATACTATTTGTTTTCTTAAGTGCATTTTTATCCTTTTATTTCTCGATGTTTAGAAGTAATTTAAAAGAATTGTCACGATTATACTATAGCAGATTTCAAATTTTTACTATGCTTACCACTCGTACCAGTCTTTCTGGACATTTTTGTGATTTTGGTCTTCTTGTGCACATTTATACAAAAAAATGTGTGGCCAGTGAGATTGAATTGGAAGTCTCGCACACTTTTTGGTAACTTTCGTATTTTTGTGCACATTTTCTCAAAACATGTGTGAGCTAGTGTATTTGGCTTATGTGTGCACTTTTTTGGTATACATATGAAGTGAAATGAAGTTGTGAAAAATCTAGAAGGGGGTTGAGTTGTTTTGGTCTTTAAAAACTTCGTTTGAAACTTATTGATAACGTCTTAATTATACATATTTGCGCTAACGTTATTTTATATATTATTAGCATTTCTTGTGAACTTTCAATACTTAATAGCATGAAATATGTGCGGGTTCATTGAAGATAGTCCGAGTATAAAATGTTAAAGATACAAGTGTTTATATTGTATGAAAGTCAAGCTAAAAGAAAGCGAAGAATAAAGTCCAAGAAATAATAGAAGTGCGCCGGTTTTACTTATTTGTGCGCCACACTTCCACCTGAAGTAAAAAAAAGCAGTCAAAGCCAATGTGCATACTCTTCAAAATGTGCGACGTACTTATCACAAGCATTTATGAAACTTTTGCGCCAAGCACTAAAGCACGCCGCACAATCTATTTTGTGCGCCACACTTTCACCCCTGACCCGCCTATAAATAGAGACCATTACCCAACCATTTAACATAAAATCAAGAACCAATCAACCATCAATATCCTATCTCTTAGTCACGAATTCCAAAAGAAGAAATACCAAGAAGGCGGGGTTATAATTATATCAAATAAAAAAGGTTATATATAGTTTTGGTTATTTGTAATCGGGTTACTTGTGACACTTGTGTAATCCGTGATCTAGCCGAATCTTCTATGTCTCTTATTACTCTTTTCATTTCTATTCTTATGAACTCAGTAGCCATGAGAAGCTAAACCTCTTATGACTACTTGGATATGTTAATAAAATAAAGAAGCATTTGATGTTATAATGATCCTGTTAATCCCATGTTTGTATTGAAATCCTATTGTGTCTAATATTATAAACTTTATTTATCAGTCTTGATTATATATGCATAATGATATAGGTCGAAACACCCATTATGTATTATATGGTTTTAGAGATTTGTCTATGAATCTTTATCATTTGGTTGGAAGAATCCGCTTATGTTAATTGATAAACAAAATAGATTTAATATTATAGTGAATCGGTTAATTGGGTGACACACTTTACTAAGTCAATCAAATATAAGTCTTGGGTTAAAACGGATAATTTATGAAAACGCTCTTTTGATGAAAAAAGCCTTTTGTGAATTAAGAATAAGAACTAAGATCATGATTATCATCATTGCTACTTAATTATACGAACTATCCGAGTTGTTATATTTTCTTATCATTGAATTTTCTTATTATCATTATTTGTCCAAAACTTATTATTATTTTTCTTAAATCTTTTGATTTTGAGAACATTAACAAATCCATGTGGATCGATCTAGTCTTACCTAAAATATTTTACTACATACGTGGGTTATACTTTACCCGTGTGTTGGTATAAAAATCGATGAAACTAGTATTATAAATTTAAAGCTCTTACAACACATCAAAGTTTTTGGCGCCGCTGCCGGGGATTTTATTCTGTTCCATAATCATTTCTAAGAAGTTAGAACAAATCATAATCACTTTCTCCTTTAAAGTCAATGTTTTGCAAACTTTCTGTGACTTCTATTGCAGAAAGTGCGCCATACAATCTTCTAAGTGCGCCACACTTAGCCCCGTAGCCAAGAACCCGGCATACTTTTTCACAGGTACGCCGTACTTTCTACAAAACCAAGCGTTTTTCCTAAAACATTTTATTAAAACATCAAAACAACTCACCAATCTTCGTAACGTTTTTATCTTAAGACGTTACACCAAAATGAAAACAAATATATTTAAATTCTAAACAGTTTTTACGAAAATTCAAAAATTCAACCAAAAGTATGCCGCACAAACTCCTTTATGCGCCGCACTTTTCTGCTCAGAAAACAAAATTGATTTCTCTTGATTTCGATTTTGCTCTCTTCCTTACCATACCCTTTCTTATAGTTAACTTTGGATGCATACACGTGCTTCCAGTTCTAAACTTGTTACACCATTAGCCGAATTCGAAAGAACTTTAAACTGAATACTTCATCGAAACAAAAGAGTCCTATTCGAACGAAGGGACGAAAGACCCGAAAACCCACAAGAGGTATATCCACTTATCCTTTATATCACCCATTTCTTATTCTTTCTCAACTTCCTTGAATTCCATGATCCAAAGGCTAATCCTGATGATGAACCTGCGTGGGCAGCTGACTGTGTTGTCACCCCGACTCTCGGTCAGACAATCACCATACCTATAACTGCCAACGAACTTGCAATTAAAAGAAATCATTTGACTCTTGTCAAAGGAAACCAATTCGATGGTAGAATTAAAACCGATCCTTACAACTACATTCACGAATTTCTCTGTGTATGTGACATGTTCAAATATGAAGCAATCGAAAACGAAGCTGTCCGACTCATGATGTTTCCCTATCACTCACGGGTGAAGCAAAAACTTGGTTGGATGAACTTAATGAAGGAACTATTGCGTCTTGGGACGAATTTCAAACCGCTTTTATAAGCCGATTATTTCCCCATCTCTATTCGACTGACTTCTTAGAGAAATTCGAGGATTTTCCCAACGCGAACATGAAACTCTAACTGATGCATGGCTTTGTATGAAAGAATTACTTAGAAATTGTCATGGACACGGTTTAACCAAAGGCAATATAATCAAAATCTTTTATCACGACCTTAAGAAAATAACCCAAGAAGCTCTAAATGCCACAACATGAGGAATCTTTCTTTATAAACCCCTAAATCAAACCTATCAACTTCTCGAAGACAAAGTCTTACTCAAACTTGATTGGGCTAAAAACCAAAAACCTAAAGCTCTTGTTCGAAAAACTATAGCTTTCGCTGATGAGGCATCAGTAATTATGATACTTACAAAATTATGGCAAGAATGGATGCCATGGCCATAAAATGGATGATAAGTACAAAGAAATGAAATCTCATACCGAATGCAATAACTGCGGAGGTAATCACTCAACCGCAGATTGTAACAATAATGACACACCCATGTCTCGTGATAATTTGTGTTCAAGCTGAAGATCTGATTACAACCGAGACTATTACTGACCAAATACCGATGATAAACCCGACCTCCAAAAACAATTAAGTGAATTTATAAAAGCTCAACAAGCAACTAATCTTTTTGTCAAAGATACATTCATGGACCTCAAAACCAAGCTATAAGCAACAACCAAAAACCACCAAGCCTAAATCCAAAACATAGAAGCAAAGTTCAACAAACTTGCTGACAAGCAATCTGCTCGACCTTCTAGATCTCTTTCAAGTAATACTCAACCAAACCCTAAAGGTAGCTCATCCAAACCATACCAACCACCTCAAGCTTAAAGCAGGCATATAAATGCCATATACACAAAAAGTGGTAGATCTTAAGACCCATCCACCAACCCAAATTATCCTCAAAACAATCTTGAGACTTCTATTGATTTCAATAGTGATGATGAGGATAAAGAACCAAGACCTCAACCTCAAACACCAAAACCAAACAAAGAAGCACCTACCCCCAAGCCATATAAACCAAGAATCTCATATCCTCAACGGCTTCGAAAAGAGTGTGGAAACTAGAAGGGGGTTGAATAGTTTTACCGTTTTAAAAAATTAATACCTAGATTGTCTACTTATGTGAAATCAAGAGATATACAAAAGTGTATATGATAACGAAGTAATAAATGAATAAGTAAATATAGAATATAAATGAGTAAAGATAGAAAAGATCAAACCGATGACACGATGATTTATAGTGGTTCGGCTATGAAGCTCCTCTTCGCCTTACTCCACTCCCCAAGTACCCAACTTGAGAGTTTTCTTCACTATGTCAACAAGTTTCCTTTTGGCGGAGAAAGTGTACACGTCGCTTACACTCTTTCTGGTACTAAGCTAAATACCGAGTTCTACTTCAAGATAGAACCAATCTAACACACTACGTATTTTAAGGCCTAAAATACTATCCTATCATACACATATGATATACACAACTCACAACACACAACTCACAACACACAACTTACAACACACAATACAAGAGATACAAAATAGATAGGTATCACAAACGTGATGACACAACTAGACTAATAACACTTGAAGCTTCACGTCTTTGTTAGTGTTCTTCACTAAAGAGTGGAATAATTTGATCACTTGTAATGGATTATAAAACAAGTATAATGATTAAAGAATCTATGAAAATGAAAAAGATAGAAAGAAAAAATATTAGAAATAGTTGTTTAAAATGAAGACACGAGGTTGGTATTTATAGCCAACATTTGATATTCAAATCTGGTCCAAACAGCTGGACGCACGGATCCACAGATCCACCATTACCTGGATCCGTCCTTTGGTTTTGTTGGATCCGTAAGATGCAGCTGGGACACTTTTTGTCTTTTTGTGATTAACCTCAAATCTTAACAAAATATTCTTATGTACTTAAAAATCAGATTTATTAGATTCTTCTAGAAGGAAAATATTTCTTAACATTAATAAGGAAAGATTTTCTAGATTTGGAAAGATTTGAAAAGATTGTTTCCACTTATGATTAATCATATTTTGTCTTTCATGATTAATATAACTAGCTTATAATTAATCATGTGTTTACTTAAAATCATTTGATTCGAAAGGTTTATGCAAAGGATTAAGTTTAAGTGCAATAGAAAATATTTTTCTTTGATCATTAACTACGTTTAATAATGTCATATTCATACCTTAAGTGATTTGTCTCGCCATGTAAACTTATAACTAAATAACTTGTTTACATAAACTTTTATGTAGTATGACATTATATTTGTTATTATTAAAACATGAAGATCATTAAATATAAATATTGTTTTTACGTGAATATTTGTATTAACAATCTCTTTTTTTTATGATGACAAAATATAAACTCATATGCACTAAAAGTTACTAAATAAGTATTTAGTGGTTGAGTTTACATATCTTCTCCCCCTTTTTGTCGAAGCAAAAAGTGTTGTAGAGGCGCGGCTTGCAAGTCGTATTTTGACAAATGCTAAGTAACTTCGTGACGAATGCAAAGTAAAAATAAAGACGAATTAGCAAATGCTCCCCCTTGCTTGGGGCACCAAGGAATCGAGCTAGGGAGGCGTGCTACAAAACAAAGTTAGTAGACGAGAAAATATATATAGCAACTACACATGCATATATATAAGCAATAAACAACCACCAATCATCACAACACAACAATTAATAATGTTAATTCCAGTATAAGGAAAAAAACATAAAATTGGGCATTTAGCCAAAACAAACTAAAAAAAATTTAAATCCTGGGATAAAATATCAATTTTCCCATATAATCCGTAGGGTGAGGAGAAACACGAAGGTGTTTAGTGCGGAAGGTATGGTGGGTTGGATAAAGATCCAAGGCGGTGTTGAAGATAGGAGCATATGAAGTGAACTCCTTCTTGTATGCGTTGAAGTTGTTTGATTTTGTTGTTACAACATTGATGTGTTTCAAAAGCTTTAAATTTATAAGACTGAGATTATTGGTTATTAGATGGAAACACATGGTTAAAATTATAACCCACGTATGTAGTATAATCTTATTAGGTAAGACCGGGTCGTCTACAGGGATTTGCGTAGTGTCGAATAATCAGTTGAAAAAAAAACTTTAACATATTTGAAATAAACTGAATAGAATTCAATAATGAGAAATATGACTACTCGAATGATTTCATATAATTCATAAGAAATGGTAAGAGTTACGATCTCAACCTTAGTACTTGAATTTATAAAAAAGTGTTTTCTCATCAAAAAATATTTTCACTAAAAAGGATCGAAAACACCGTTTCGAGGGGTCTTGGTTGATCAAAGAACATAATATGTATCATTGTGGTTTTAGTGAGAGAAAGTAGAGAGAGGGTGAGATGAACACAAAAGAAGAAGATATTAGATTAGAAAGAGAAAGTAAAAATAAGAATGAACATCCACCACCCCTCATGGAGAGCCATGAGGGGTATTTATACTAAAAGAAAAAGCAAACTATTCCTAGTTTACATAAATGACCCCTGCATGACACGCAGTGTCCAAGACTAGTCCAATTCATGTGTAAGACGCCAGCTTCACTAAAAAGCGAGGCTAACAATCTCCCTCCAAGATGGCGTCACACGTGAATTGGTTACAATGTTCCCTACAAGCAAAATAAAGAAAAATGATAAGAATGAAGTCCAGTATTCCTTGAGAATATCTTTGACGATCTACTTGAATACTCCAGCTTTATTTCTTCAGCTTGTAGATGAACATACTGCTAAAATCTTCAGCTCCCTCCCAAACAGACACCCCTGAGACTGATAAGAATTAATACACCGTTCTTGAGGGAGGGATGATATCATCAACATCGTCTCACTTAGGAAGCATCCCAGTTTTGTTTGAATTCAGCCCAAAGTACATATTTTATCCCTTTTTCGAAGTCGAAAACGTAGCACCAAAATCAATTAAGACCCGGAAATGCACTTTTCTCCCTCCAGGAAAGTGCAGATATGAATTGCTACACCAAAGTCAATTAAGTCCCGAATGTACCAAATTAAATTGTTTCACCAAAGTCAACTAAGTCCCGAGTGAAAGAAATTTATCCCGCTATGTAGTCAAAACTGTAACATCAAAACGGTAACATAAAAAATCAACTAAGTACCGGATGTACACATTTCTCCCTCCAGGATGATGACTAACTGAGGAATCATCCTACACATGTGTACATCTTATGCTAACTGGAACTGCTTACTTAGCTTCATATCCCGTGATTGCATAAGCAATACTCTATGAGAAGATGTCGGTACTCTCTTTACAAATCTCTCTTGATCAACCTGATCTAAATCCCCTTATCTATTCTGTCGGCTAATATTGATGACCACTGATTGAAGCATAATCCTTCACTTGTAACTTAATCTTGTACTATCCGTATGACGAAGGAACGGTGCAGAGGCAAATCTCTGAGTACCATATACTCACCCAAAAGTATACAAAAAATACATCACCACTTGAAATCTCCTCAACGACGTGAGACACTGAGTACTACAATGTAACTCCTTAAAGTGATAGCTACTTTGTGGGTATAGGTAGAAAGAATCACAAAAGCAACTAGATATTCAAGTCTTCGTCACTAACACAAGTCATCTTCGTTGTGGAGAAAGAAATAACCGAAGACGAAATAAGTACACTCCTCATGAAAGCCTACTTCAATTCCAAATAAGTAACATCGTACTATAACCCCGTAGCCATAAAATTCAATAATAGCCATTATGAATGAAGGTGAATTTTGATAAGGATCGTTTTTAGTGTAATGTATTGTGTTTGTTGTGTTGTTGTTCGTGATTTTGATGTGTTGTAATTGTTAACGGATATCGGCTCTAAAAAATAGACCATAAGCATGGTTGTCCAAGTAATAAAACCTGGTCACTTTTACATTACCCGTCATGAAGTGTTTTAAAACTCGGCTCAATCCGATAATAGTACCATACTCAACAGCCCACTTAAATAAAATACAGCCCAATCATACACAAAGACTTAGCCTAATTTTTTGTTAAGACACGAGTCCATCACAACCTTATTCTTGGCCTACCTCAAAATCGCAGCCCATATCCATCATTATAACATTCTTGGCCCATTTAATATTCTATAAGCACTGGCCTAAGTTATAAACCCTGCCTATGTTACTTTAAACCATACTCGATCCAACACATACAAATCCATATGTAAATTAGGGATATAAGGCAGTTATCTCACTCCCTAATTTTTCTCACTCATAACCCTAATCCTCATAACATCCGCCCCCAACTTCCTTTTCATTAGCAGCCATAAAATCAATTCACCATACGCAGTAGACAAGAAAAATCAACCTCCCATCTCATGCAATCTTTCATTAGAACGTACACAACCCATTTAATCCTTTATTGATCATAATATTCCCATATAACCATCATCCGTAGCAGATTTAAACAACGAATCTCTTTTGATTATATCTTATTCGGCATCAAGATCCTTTGGAGGGTCACGGGTAGGTCTACTTGTTGTGTTTGTCTTGATTTTCAAATGAATCTAAGATTGATGATAACATAATTGTTATAAATCATTTTTATGTTTGAAAATTGAAAGAAGGCTATTCCTTCATAGATCGATGAAGAGTTTTAATTTTGTGTTTTGATCTTTTGAGGATCTTGTAACACACGAAAAGAAACTGAGATCAATTTGTTTTAGGATGTTTTCTTTCATTTCAAGTCATTGGATATGGGATAGAAGAAGATTGGAGTTGCTAATTTTATGTGACGATGGGAATCATAGGTTTAGTCTTGTGGTTTTGTTGGATTATTGATGATGTTGTTGTTATGGGTATTGGTTTTGAGTCCGTCGTTCTTCTTCTTCTACATTTTTGTCCCGACTCAATGAGTTTGACCCGGGTCAACTCGGTAAATACCGAGTTGACTCGGTTTGGTAGTTCGGTTCAGACTAGTGAGTAGTTCGGTTCTCAAGTGGAAAACTAGTTGTTCGGTTTTCACTTGGAAACTGATTGTTCGGTTGACAAATGAAAATGGGTTGTTCGGTTTGGAAGTTGTTTGGTTCCAAAGAGAAATGAGTTTTTCGGTTTGAAAGTTGTTTGGTTCCAAAGAGAAACAGGTAGTTCGGTTGTTGTCCTTTCTTTTGTCTTCAACTGAAGCAACAAAAATCCCTGACGTCTTTGTTCTTTCCATAATATGTGGATCTTGGTCTCCTTGTCTTCAAGCCATGGACCACAAAAATAAGCTCACCAAAATAAGCTTTAAGAATAAGCTCAAGAAGTTTGACCAGAATAAGCTCAAATAAGAAGCTTAAATAAGCTTTAAGATAGGCTGTTAAAATGACCAAACCAGATCTAGATTTTTAATAAGTTTTGGAAAACTAATGGACCAAAAAAAACTCATCAAAAAGTATAAAAAATAGAAAAAAACTGTTATAAAACATGAACAGTTAACAACACAAAAAAATTTGTTGCTTTTTCATAATTAAGCCTACGAAAATAAGCCATCAATAAGCCAGATAAAAGCTGTAAATCATGAACACAAACACACAATACAAAAAACCCCCGGTTAGCTCTTGATACCAATTGACAATGATCAAAAAACACCTTTTCGGGGGGTCTTGGTTGATCAAAGAACAAAAGATGTATCATTGTTATTTTAGTGAGAGAAAGTAGAGAGGGGGTGAGATGAACACAGAAAGAAAAGGTTAGATTAGAAGAGAAAAGAGAAAAATACAAGTGAACATCTACCACCCCTCATGGAGACACTACTAGAAAATCAGGCATCAACAACGAAAGTTTACATCACTATTATGTTGCTAAAGCCCTTCAGCAACGGACTTGCGATGGATATTTTCTGTCGCAAAAAAAGGCCTCGCAAATTTTTAACGACAAATTAACGACAAAAGTTAAGAGTTTCGGCGACGGATTGTCGGTCTCTTTCCCCTCGCTAAAGCCCTTTTAAAATGACCAAGATTATATTT
>BQNB010027412.1:0-16006 GCA_026074375.1 Tanacetum coccineum | reverse complement strand
AAAGCGATAACTTACGACTCTCGACAACTGAGAGTTCATGAGAAGAACTACACGGCACACGATCTAGAATTAGGAGCAATAGTTTTCACTCTCAATATTTAGGAACACTACCCGTGTGGCATGAAGCGCACCATGTTTACAAACCCTAAAATATTACAACACATTCTAGATCAAAAGGAATTGATCATGGGACCAAGTAGATTGATAAGATTGCTCAGTGATTTCAATTGTAAGATTCGATATCATCCTGGAAAAGCAAGCATTGCGGCAGACACTCTAAGAAGAAATGAACGAGCTAAGCCTCTCAAGGTGAGAGCCTTAGTGATGACTATTAATTCAAACCTACCGCCACAAATTCATAAAGCACAAGAAGAATCTCTTAAGACAAAGAAAGTTAAGGATGAGAACCTTCATGGTATGGACAAGGAGTTGAGACTGGTCTTGATAGAACTCCCTGCACTAGGAGTATGAGTTGGTTACCACGCGTTAGAGACTTAGGAGAATTGATCAGGCATGAGTCACACAAATCTAACTATTTCATCCACCCTGGATCAAATAAGATATATCATAATCTTAAGAGGTTGTACCAATGGCCCGAACATAGAAGTCCCCATTGGAAATGGGAAAACATAGCCATGTATTTTATCACTAGACTACCAAAGAAAACAAGCAGTACGATGCTATTTGGGTAATTGTAATTATCAAAAAGAATTATGCCAACGTGAGACGCAAACCCTTAGAATTTCAAATTGGAGATATGGTCATGTTGAAGGTATCGCCTTGGAAAATAAGTGATACGTTTTAGCAAACAAGGAAAGCTAAACCCTAGATATATCGAACCTTTTAAGAATCTAGCTAAAGCAGGAACCGTTGCTTTTAGACTCGAACTTTCACAACAAGTAAGCAAGGTTCATAGTACGTTACATGTGCTAAACCTGAAGGAGTGTTGGTCTAACGAAACACTCGCCTTTCCGCTGAATGAGATTTAAATCAACTACAAGCTTTATTTCATCAAGGAACCGGTTGAGATTATGGACCAAAATCCAAACAATTTAGTTGAAGTCGTATTCCTATCGTCAAGGTTTGTTAGGACTCGAGGAGAGATCCCGAGTTCACCTGGGATCGTGAAGATCAATTCCCAATGAAATACCCTCCCCTGTTTTCAAATCTGTAACGGCAATCAATGTCACGTCTTAAGCTTTGAGGACAAAGCTCTTTTAACGGGGAAAGGATGTCACAACCTGTAAATTTCCGATCAATATTTTAGCCGTTTCCATTTGATAATTTGAATTTTTAAAAGTTTCGTTTAACTTTTACGTTTAACCGGGAAGTTTTTCGCTTTTATTCGAGGATCGTAGCCGGGAGTGAACCGGGACACCTAACGTTGTAGTATTTTGGCAATAGCCACGTTTTTATATTTTAAGGCAATATTTAAAATTTCATAATTTTCGGTGATACCGTTATTCGTTTCGTTACTTACGTGAATCGTGATTTATTTAAAATATGAGCATATGCATGGAGGACTTGGAAATTAAATCAAATAAGAAGCACTAGCATCCTAAAATGTTGGAAACCATATTGGTCCCCCCTCCTATCTTGTCTAGCTCGTCCAAACAAACACCCCATATGAACTTTGGATGTCAATTTGAATTTCAAAAACAATAAGACAAGATTACAACTAGCATTTTGTCCTAGTTTAATTGTGATTGGGAGATTATTTTGGTCCCCTCTCCCCTCTTTGTCCTATTACATGAAAACACAACACTTAAAACAATTTTAGGGTGTGAAGAAATTGTGCATATTTACCACTTACATCTTATTTTCTCATTCATATCACACACGCTTAATATTTGAGTTTTCTTTTCTCGCTTCTTCTTCCTAACCGACGAAAATACATACACATATAAATAAATTCATAACTTTTCATCTTTGATCAAAAACGTTTGAAGATTTGTTGAAGGTTTGATCATTTGTATCATTTGGGTATTAGTTAAACAACATTTGGGTTGTGTTAGTCTTGTTCATCTTCCTAAAACCTTCAAACTTTGTAAGTCTTTTAAGAATATATTAATAAACTTGTACTTTCATAATCATCTTGATGCATACATACTAGTTGTACAACTTATTTTGTAAAAACAAAGATTTTAAAACTACATAAACCTTAAAAGGTTATACATACTACTCGAAAATAGTAAAAGAAAATATAAGGAAAGTATAGTTTTGTGATCGTGGTTATTTTCATGTAATCAAAATGGTATGTTATAGTTTAACTATATTCGGCTTATATAATAAGCTTTTGGAAAAGCTTATTTTGATTTCTTTGAGCTTAATGGGCTTATGTATGGTTCGGCCCAACTAGAAAAGGAAGGAGAAGTGTTTGTTTAGCTTATTTTGTTTCGGCTTATATTTATTAGCTTATTTTCTAGCTTATTTTGAAAGGACAAATGGTAAACTTATTCGGCTTAATAAATAAGCCCGAATATAGCTTATTGGGCTTTTAGCCGCGTCCCACATTCAAAGCCCGACACCATGAGCTTATTCTTGAGCTTATGTGGTTCAGCTCAATTTACTTGGGCTTATCATGAGCTTGTTGTAGCTTATTGATGAACCGAGAACTTATTTAATACCTTTTTGCGTATAGGGTTAGTTGTAAAGGATTTTGATTGATCGAACTTGGGAAATGTAAATTGAAAGTGATTTTTATTAAAGTCTACGACTTTGGAAAACGTGTAAACACGAACGGGTCATGCCGAAATTTTGTAAATGTTTATATACTTAGTAAAATTTTTTTTTTGATTTCTGAACTGACCTTCCTTGCTTCTTGGTGCTCTACACTCCCTGGCAAAGTGTCCTAACTTATGACAGTTGTAACACTCTACTTTGGATTTATCATATCCAGCAATATCATTAGCATTAATGAAAATCTTCTTGCCTGTCCTCTGATAGTACTTCTTTGCCACTTCAAATCCATTGCTTCCAAATCATCTTCATGAATTTGCTCTAAGTCCTGGTGTAGAATATTAGAACCATTGGGATTTTCAACCATAAAAGCATACACAGTATTATCACTGACGCTAGCAGTACTGACTTGTAGGCTAGCAACATTAAGATTAGGGCTAGCAGTACTAACTTGTGGACTAGCAATGTTAGTATCATTAGTATTGCTAGTGCTTGGAGCAGTCATGAAGGCCAAGTTTTAAGCACCACTACTTGTACCAAGAGATTTCTTTATCTTTTGTTCAACAATTTTGAAGTTGTTGTACAACGCATCTATGCTCATAGTCTCAACTTCAGGCTTATTCATCCACACAACTACATGAGTGTTCCACTCAGGGGGTAAGTTGCTCAAAAAATTTGAGTTTAAGTCTTCTTGGGCAATGATCACACCCAAAATAGCAAGCCTAGTGACTATCTTCTGAAGCCTATTGAAAATAGAGCCAAGAGACTCTGCACTTGTTGCACTAAAATTCTCATACTGTTGCTTCAAAAGTGTTTTTTGAGTTTTCTTTGTAGCTGCATTACCTTTAAATCTTGTTTCTATGGCAGCAAACATTGATTTAGCATCTGGATACTGACTGAATGTAAGTTTATGTTCATTAGGAAGAGCCATGAGTAGCAAACCCCTAGCCTTCACATCATTCTTTTTATTTGTCTTCTCTTCAGCAGTTACAGGTATAGACATCTTTGTAATTGATGTACCATTCTCCTGTGTTGTTTGTGGTACTGACACCCATGAATCACCATTTTCTATCACCTCCCAGAGTGCATAGTCTTAGATCTGGAAGTACTGATTAATCCTTATAACCCACATCTCATACTCACCCAGTTTGAGTATGGGAAGTTTTGTAGTAGGACCACTATTTGTAGATTCAAGCTCCATGTCTTCTAGATCAAAGTTTCTCAAAGTAAAGCTCTGATACCACTTGTTGATCCCAAACCTAGATCGATTCCTTAGGTTGTCTAAGGTTATAAATTCCAGGATTAATCCAAAATTAAACGTGGTTGTTGAAACTTTGTATGTATATTAAATGGTATGCGGAGGGGGGCGTGGTAAGGGGGAGGAATCTACACCTTAATACCTATAAGTATTATGAATATAAATACAGTAATCTGTGAAACAAATAAAGATATAACCAACGTCCAATCTTTATTTAGATTATTTAATACGAGTACTCTTCACTTAGTACTAGGGTTTACAACCTTGAAGCTTTTCTTAATCGACTTTGACAACTATGAAGACTTATGTGCAAAACTGATATCCCAACTAATGCCCTAGAGCCTCCTTTTATAGACTTAAGGAGTCCTAGTCGGCTAATTTTAAAAAAGTGGATATGTAACTAAGAATTCGTTGTGATCATCTAGTTGGCAATTTTTATTTATAGAGTGAGTGTAGCGGCGGGATGTCAAAAGCGAGAATGTTTGGCACTCGTTCACATCATCGGATCCTCATATTGCGGTGATGGGTATGTCTGCAATACCATGTGTTGAAAGTTCTAATCCTTGTTATTAGGATTTCACATCTGCACGTAAGGTTTGTTCCTACTAGTCTATTCTTAAATATATTAAGTAAAAATGTTTTGGGTTAAAGTTAGTTGTATAAAGTTGAAAGTCGAGCGCATTGTTAAAACATTTTATAGTATGTTCTCTGTAAATTAAGATAGGCTTCTTGAATTTGTTATCGTATTAGGTGTACATGTATGTTTTTGATGAATTTATATATCCAGGTTCGTGAACTAGAAAAAAAGTGGAGGAGCAACAAGTAAAGCATGAACGTCGTGACCAGGCTTTAAGAACAAAATTTAAAGGTTGTGACATGAATTTAAAGACCCAATTGGAAGAGTATCAAGAAGTTTTGAAAAGTGAAAGTAACAAAGTATACCAAGCGAAGCTTAAAGAGTTTGAAGATATTGTGTGTGCAAGCTTACCATCTCCCCCTCCCTCCTAAGTGATATGGTGTTGACAAATGCTACATTTTAGTATTTGTATTTGGATTTCGGATATTATCCCTTTACACATTTTGTTATTTTGAACATGTAATTCGAATGTTGGATTGGTATGTAGATCTGCGGTTTTTGCAAAATGACGTGAATCTTTTAGGTTCCATTTGGATATCAAAATGACATTTCTAGTAGTGAATAGCTGAAAAAAACATCGACACATTATTGATAAGTTAGTGACTACACACTGAATCTGATTGTGACGGTATTATGTCACTAATTTGTGGATAATCTTAGTCGGTATGTGTCGGTATTTATTAACAGTTGTCCGTTAATGATAAGCTTCGCAAAATATAACAGTAAAGTGTCGATAATATTTGTCAGTCCTTTTTTTGTAACCATGGTTTCCGACACATCGCCTGACTAATCAACGAGGTTTGAACCCACCGCCACTCAAGGTAAAGCCCTCCCTTTTTAAGAGGTTGACGTGGCCACTTGAAGGTTGTTTGCACCTAACAGGAATTGAACTTGAGACCTCACATATTTTAGAGTGATAGTCACAAATTCTTTTGTCACTAGGCCACCCTTGAGTGGTTATATTTGCCAGTCTTTTACGTCACTAAAAGTCGGTAATTGCCCATAGACTACCGCTGAACAATTTCATTAGAAATATTTGTTATTTGGCAGTAGATTTCATCGGTAACATTCACCAAAGACAATATCACCCGCGAAGATTTTCGGTTGATGATTTGTCGGTAACGGCCATTACTGACTGATTACATACAGATTTTATTGTCGGTGTATCTTGTTATTCTAGTAGTGTATGTTGAATTGTTTGAGTTTTAAATTGTTTTTCTATCAAAGAATCAAAGTGTGACCGATGTCTCACATCCTTCACTAGGGGAATGGAGTTGTAAAATTCTTCAAATGAAACTTCATAAGCGCATGTTAAAAAGCCAAACCAACAGATCTAAGATTGAAATACTAGTTCTTACTCGTCTAAAAAAAGTCCGTAAGATATTGTTTTAGCTAAACGATGCGATCTTTCTCTGAGGCCGGAAAAACCTGTTAATACAAATAATGCCTAAAAACGTTATTTATATTTTTCGACCTCTCAACGTTTTGATAATAACAAAATGTAAAAACGTTTACAATAAAAATAAACGTTTACAAATTATTAAATGTAAAATTTTATTTCTAAGATTAGTGATCACTTAAGGTATGGACAAACAAAATAATTAAGCATGATTAGTGATCAAGAAAATTTTAATTCTACAAAACTATTTTTTCAAAAATAATTTTGCAAAATATTTTCTAATTAAAATAAAAAGTTTTATTAAAAACTTAAAATTTGAAATTCAAATTTTCCCCCCAAAACGGAAGCTTCTACACCAGATACAACATTCCCCACAAAAAGACAAAAAAGGGAGCGGAGTCTAGGCGGCCCCCTTATATATAAGGGACCGTCGGGACCGCCCCCAGAGAGCCGTTGGGATTCCCTGCCTATAAATACTGCTCCATTCCCAGCAGAAAACCATTCCTCTTTGCACGAAATTTTTTAGTCTTTTCTTTCTCTCTCTAAACCTTCTTTCTCTCACTAAAAATCTTGATCACTAACATACTTAATCTGTTTCATGTTTAATCTAATCTCTTATCTCTCATTCTAGTTCAAGAGAAGAACACTCCGTATTCGTCAAGAAACGAAGTGTTAAATTAGTGATCTCTCCTTTCTTATTCTAAGTACCAAACCTCTATTGTATTTATCTTGTATATTTGTGTGATTCGGATATTGTGTAGATCTGATAGTGTAGATCTTGTGAGTGTGTATATCTTGTGAAGTGGTAGATTGGTTCTAGCTAAGATTAGGACTCGACATTTCGAGTCTTTCCTATACTATAGTGTAATGATTAGGTACACTACCCTGAAGAATTGTAAAACTTTTATGTTTACAATTATTTGCATCAGTGCGATTTCTCCGCTTAGCTACACCATTTTGCTGAGGGGTACCCGATATGGTATATTCGGTTAATAATCTAATGATCTTTGCAAAAGTCATAGAAAGATCCAGGAGCTTGACTAACATCCGTATGTCTACCATAAGATTCACCTCCCTTATCCGATCTCATCACTTTATTTTTTCAGTAAAGTTGATTTTAAACTTCCGCTTTAAGTGTTTTAAACATTTTAAATGATTCGTATTTTTTATAAATTAAGAACATCATGTAACGTGAGTAATCGTCAATGAATGTAATGAATGATTTATGACCACCAATGCCCGAAGGAAAATGTCCACATATGTCGGTATGGACTAGTTCTAATAATTCAGTACTTTTTGTGGCTCCTTTCTTATTTCATTTGGTCATTAATCCCTTTATGCATTCTACACATTTTTCAAAATTTGAGAAATCAAGATAAGGTAGAACTTCATCTTTCACAAGTCTAGTTATTCTTTCTTGTGAAATGTGGCCTAAACATTGATAAGGTTTTTAGATCTTGTTTTCTCTTATTTTGATTCACATTCTCATTTACGTTAAATGATAATAGAGATTCTGAAAAATGATAATCTAAACATAATTTAAAGAGCTTCCCTCAAGACAACTGGTTGTGTAGTAAAAGCAAACAAATTTATATACGTATAGTATTAATCCCGTGAAAATTTCTTTCCAAAATACTTCTCAAACAAGAGAAATATAAGGTAAAAATCTCACTAAAGAAAACACAATATGTATATTTTTATCCGGGAAGTATTGTACTACTCGGGTCGTGTCCCAACGAAATCGTGAATTGAGAATTTGGAATAATTCGGATTCGAGTTAAGATTGATAAAGGATTTTTGAACTTTTGATTATACTACAAATATAATAGCACGAATTAAAAACAATTAACTAGCTCGAAATTTAAATGCACGAAAAGTAAAAACGCGAGCTAAAAATGAAATTTAAAATCTAAGGCACGACTTTTAGCAAACTTTATACCTAAAAATCACAAATTTAAAAAGAAAATTTTAGGAAAAAGAATTGGAATTTTTTATCTATTTTTGAATTTTTTATGAATTTCTAAAGATTAATGAATTAACAAAAATAAACTTTTTCTAAAAATTATCACTAAAATTTTACTTTTATTTTTCAAAAATACTAGATTTAAAAAGAAAATTTTCACAAAAAGAATCAAAAAATTTCAACTATTTTTCTATTTTTTATGATTTTTCTAAGAAAAAGAAATTAACTAAAATCTATTTTAATTCCTAAAAATTACAAATCAAACGAGAAAAATAAGGAAAAATGGTTTTTAAAAACTACAAAGGTGCAGAAATTTATTGGAACTAAAAGCCCTAATTTTTATACTCTAATTAAGCCCTAATTTTATCAATTAAAAATTTAAACCTAATTTTTATTAAACTAAAATGAAAATTATAAAACTAATTATTTTTCTAGAAAGACAGGGTAAAAAGTGAAATAAAGGAAAGTAAAGGGTAGGCGGGTAAACTATGTGAAATTTACACTTCAGTGAAAACGATTAACCTTTAACTATTGGAAAAGTACCAAACAGACCCTACGCTATGGCTTATTTTGGCTTATTGAGATTCAGCAAAAACTTAAAACTACAAACTTATAAAGGAGCTTATTCTAAACAACTTTAATAAAGGAAATTTCTACTTTTGACAACTAGATAAGCTACAAAATAAGCATTTTGAAATCTGTCACAGTAAGTAGGGGTTTAACTAGCTTTTTAGATTTTGGCTTATTTCTAGCTTATTACTACATGAAAATTAAAAACAAAAGAAACTATTTGGTGCTTATGATGTGTACTCAAGATATCTAAACAAAGATTAGCTAAGTATTAACAAAATTAACAAGTAAATTGAACTGAAAAAGTGAAAGTTTTTGCTTAAACTGAGATAAGCTTTTTTCTAATAAGCTAAAAAGCTTAATACTAAACCTTAACAGCTGAAAATTTGGAAATAAGCTATGCTATTGATCTTGAATCAACCTAGATAAAAGGTTTTACAAAATTTTAACTAGAAATGAAAATTCAAAATGAATTAAGCTAAACTCCAATTATGCTGCTATACTACTTTTGACAAAACCTAAAAGCTAATCAACAGCTTATTAATGAAAGTTAAAAGGCTAGAATTAAGAGCGTACTATGAACTTACAAGCTTATCTGAATTAAGCATACTATAGATCCTACACAAGTGCCTTATAATCCTACAGTTCCTAAATTCCAAATCCTAACTCCTAATCACTAATGCTAAAAAGGGACTAGAAAATTGAAAGGCAACAACAGTATTAACTGTTGTTGCTGATGCACTTGACCAAACACTCAAATGCAAGCTAAAATTTGAGAGCTAGAGTCTCTGAAACACTTCACCAAATGCACCTAAGTAAACACAAAACAACTTTGAACTCTAAGTTGCTCTTAAAATTCTAAAATCTAAAACTACTTACAGCTGAAAATTGCCCTGGTGTAAATGCAAGGTTTTAACACTCTAAACTTTGTAATTCTAAAAGCTATCTTCTAAAAACTGTTTAAAACCTTGTTATATGACCAAACTCAGCTGTGTAAAAGGTTTTGACAAGAATTCTTTGACTTTAAGAGTCAAAGTCATCTAGATCCAAACACTCCCTAATAGAAAACTGTCACAACTATTTTGCACTCAAAACCTATTTAAAACTAAAACTTATAAAACATTTTATCTACTTCTACTAAAATTATCCTAATAAAGCTATTTGAACAGTAAAAGTAACAACTTATTAATAAGAAATGACTAGTTTCTCAGCTAGGTGCATTTATGCACTACTATGACAGACTTTAAAAGTGAAACCTAACTTGATTTCAAACTAAGGCAGACTAAAACTAATACATCTATAACCTAACTAAACTGAATGAAACAGGAATAGACATTAGAATTCATTAGAATAAGCATTTTGAATTAAGCTATGAATTTGCTAAGATGAAATATAGAAAGTTAAAACCTGAAATTGTGTTGTCTCAGCACTTAGCCACTCTTGTAGAGTGAGTGGCTTAAAAATCACTTGATCCTATTGGCTCCCTAGCCTCTAAACCTTAATAAGCTGAAATTAGCTTATTTCTCTATAAGCTTCCAAAGTGAGCTCAATTACACTCAAGTAATCATGATTTTGATTTAAATTGATAAGTATGAGTAAATGAATGTCTAAAAACAGAATTGTAACTAAATTTGAGCTTATGAACAGGAATAAGCTCAAATGAGCTTATTAAGAGCTTATTGGATGAAAACAGCTTATTATTGAAAACAAAGGACAAGGAAACTTGTAAACTGAATTGTTATTACTCAAATGATGAAGTACAAGATGAATTAACAAAAGTACAAGTGATTAAAGCTAAATTTTAAAAACTTAAAAGAAAAATGCTTAAAAATAAAGAAAATAACAAGCTGAAAATTAAACTAATTCTAACTCTCTTTTTCTTCTGTTTTCCTCTTCTTTTATAACTGAGGCTTTGTGTTAGTTGTGTGAGAGGAAACAGCCCAAAGCAATCTTGACCCTTCAATCTTATCAATCTTAGCCGTTGGATTAGGCTTGGGGGATTGTGGGATTGCCAAATGGGATTAGGGTTTAAGTGGAGGAGGGGGGAGAGGTTTGACCATGGGGTTTTTGAGGTGCAGGGTAAAAGTGGGTTTGTAAACCCGTGATTTGGGTTGTGTTCAAAAAAGGCGGGAAAAGGTGTTGGGGGAGACAGAGTGTTTTGAAACGTTATAAGGAAATTTTGGTGGGATGGCAATTCTAGTCCCTCATGGTGTTATGTAACTTTGCATCCATCGTCCTTGTGTTTATATAATTTTTGGGGACTTGACAAAACAAGTCCCCAATAGTTATATATCCATATTCTCCCTACAAATAAAATCATATATGGCCAAGTGCATAATAGAGCACACAAAACAAAAGGGAAAGCCGTGGACTAATTACACCGCCACAGATAGTGTCACGCCATTGGTGCCTTAATGACGCGACCATGGTACCTCCATGGCTAGTTAGCTCAGGCATCAAAACAGAACAAATGGTTCATATAGCATATCGAAACGAACATATTATGTCTAAAGTAGATCATGTCTAAACAAAACGGATAAGATCATATCATGGAAATATCAAATGAAGCATGTGCGAAATGAGTTCAAAGGATTCAACAAAATTATCAAGTAGGTAGCGAACGAATATCGAATCAAATAATAGGCAACGGTTCTAATGCTTACAATAGATACGGATCAATAATAATAAGAGTCCTTAAAAGCAATGATAGAATATTTGTACGAACATATAATGTTTGAAGAGAGAGTAGATATATCCGTATGAATAATCAAACGAATGAAACAACCGGTATATCATAACAATAGTAAAGAGAAAAGGTTGAGGAATATCAGTACCTCAGCCAATCTCGAAGCCTAAACCAAGTCTCAACTTATTTTCCAATTAAATAATAATCTACATAAAATGAAAAACTACTAATTAATAATGATGTAAGTACTCGTTGTGCGTTGTTTTAGTGTCGCTCGATTTGGAGTTGCCTACTGCCTATTGTCTTTAAGCTAGAACAATGAAAGTACCACTTTTAAAAGATTAGAATAAATTCAGTGATCAGTATATTAGGTTGATATTATATATGGATTTTAAACTGATGTATATTATTTTTGAAGCCATCCAATTTGTATAAACAAACTGTAAATAAGTGTAACCCACCCCATGATACATCATTTGGACAAACAAGATCATTTAACTATTAGTTTCATTATTTGATCAAGACTCGACTTATATTTCCAGTAGGTAAAAGAGACAAATGAGCTTATGAGCATGTTCAATATTCTTTATAAAAATCAGTGTCGTAACAATATAGGACTTCATATTTTAAGATCTCAAAATCTGTTTCCATGATGGTTAATGGTGGATTTTAATCATGCATGGTTTTGTGCATGTTATTCTTAGCAAAAGATTAGTGATTATCAGATAGTGAAGTACCAACGAATGATGTGTGATTAAATTCACAAATTAGGTTCATGGTTTTACCTCCAAGCGAAACAATGGGTGATCAAAACGAGCCAGAATGCGGTGATGACGAATACATATAGCACACTAAGCCCCAATACAACACTGATCGAACCCAACCCTAACACAAACGAAGGAAACCATTTCCGTGACCACGAACAGAACCTTAACCGAAACCCGAACGAGCTGAAACTTTACCCAAACACAACTATAATCCTTGAATGGACAACGTAGAATTAAAACTAAGCATGGTCACCAACACGAGCCCAGTCACAAACAAAACAATTATAGAGTCAGAACTTAGTGTTTGATGTGGATCCAATTAGCTTATGATGAGCGCCTCTCTTCGTCCCTTTTGTTTTGATCTCTCGATCAGATTTTGGGTTGTTAATTTGATTTATGTATTGTGAATGTGTAGCCGATGGAGAAGGTAGGGCGTTTAAAAACCGATCATGCCTATAATGTCGGGATATGAAATCGTGATTAAGGATATACAATGAATGCATGGCAAGTGTTTAATTTATAGATATAGCATCAGAAATCGTAACTATCGGGATAATGCCTTTGAATTATAACTAACTCAGTTGACTATATTTTAAATATATAATATATAAACGGCTTATATTTTGAAACCAATCATTTCGTTTGACCGACTATCAAAACAAAGAGCTCATATGAATTTAATACTTGACCCAAAACATAAAGCTACTAATTAATTAATAATAATTTCTTTGCAAATGACATACAAAGTGTAGTACGTACTATGTATACATAGTATTGGTTATGAGATATAATGTTATTATTTTGGCTTATTTCTACACAAGTTCACGTAAAAATAGCAAGTCTCATATTTATTACTTTCATCATAAGCGTACTTGTAAGTTACTTTTAGGGTATTATATAACGTGTCTTTAAGTTAGACTCATGCCCATTCTACTTTTTGTCGTGGGCGATTCCTTTGTCTTTCAGCTCCTTTCTAATCATTGCCTTAAATCTTGCCCCATTTACTCGTCCTAAAGGCAAGGCATCATCATCTTATTTTGTTATACATATAAAACTCTGCCCCTTTTAAAGGAATACGTTTTTACTTCAAAAGTTTTAACATCCACTAAAGGTGGTTCATAGTTAGTTTTTTCATCTCTAATTCGCCATAGCTCTTCTTCTTCATATCCTACGTCGTGCCAAGAATCGATAACTTTTTATGGTATTGCTCGCACTTTTCCTAAACATCATTCAGGACATACCCCTTTTTTCAAACTCTTAGAGTGTACTCATTTGACAAATTTTCAACCTCATTGTCAAACACTCATTTGTACTCGTCAAATCTTCGTGAGTATGGATTCCCAATTTCCTTAGCATGTTCTTCCTAACATCAAAACTGTTAGAATCCATTCATTGAACATGATTTCCCGATCAGAGTCATATATGTTGGTATGCCCTATTTTAACTTTTAGCCATTCATTAAATGAGTAATCACAAGGGCGTGGCCTAAAGGGTCATAACTTCGGAGGTTCGCTTATATTAACTTTTTCTCCAAACTCCGAATGCTCAAGTGAAAACGGTGTCGGGTCATTATTAGGTATGCTTTGATTAGAAGTACCCTCTGTATAGGTAATATGGCACCTTGTGTCCCATCGTCAAGCGAGATAGGCGTTGGATAGTTGGTTTTATATGGGCATTTGTCAGGCACTGTTGTTGTTGACGGGGTAATGTTATTATCAAACTTATAATTTTGAGCAACCCATTCATAATATCTCTGTTCATGAGTTATATCATCAATTCTCTGATTTCCGTAACGAACTTGAAGAAAGTCTGCAAATCCCGTACAACTTCCTTTCACTATATGCCTCTCATGATCACGAAAACATATCCATTGTCTAAGCATTCCATGTTTGCTTTTTCCAAAAACCTCTTTATAACCATAACAAAAACTTAAGTCACGGTTGCAAGTAGGCCACATTCCACAATCTTCACCACTTTCGTCATCATAAAACACCTAAACAGGTTTACATACATGCCATCTTTTTGTCAAACCCCCTTTATCTAGTAAGGGGTTAGTTTGTCTGGTAATTTCATTCTGTGGATCAATAGCATCATAATTTCTAGTATCTTGTTCAAATTATAAACATGCAGGGGATTTGTATGAGAATAGATCTTGTCCTATTTCAAGGGGATTAAAGATTCTTCCTCCTGACTAGTATTTTCCATGTAAATGTTTTTGATCGTAATGCTTGATTGGCGAGGATTTCTATTTACGTCAAATTTAATTCTATCTTCGCCAATCCCTAATGAAATTTCTTCCCGGAATACATCTATCTGGGCATGAATGGTTTTTAAGAACGGTCTTCCTAAGATAATCATTTCCCCAAGATTTTCAGGCATATCAGTACAACAAAATCACATGGGAACTCAAACTTATCAATTTTAACTTGGACATTTTTCATAGTTCCTAATGTTTCTTGTTGTGTCATATCATCTATTTTGACTAACATAGTGGCTCCCCCAAGATTAACTAGCTTCAGGTATTCATATATGCTCCTAGGCATGACATTATTACTAGCGTCTATATTAGCCATAGCATAAGAGTTTTAATTATTAATTGTGAAGGGAAGAAGGAAGCTTCTTGGGTTTAACTCCTCAAGTGATGGCAAATTACTTGTAAAGGTGTCATTATTGATAGTGTCTTTCATGGTCTTGAAAGATTTTTTTAGATTAGCTCCTTCTGAAGCACTCATCTGCTTATTTTTATGAACAACCCTACACTCCTCTATAATAGATTTTATAATAGCAATTAGTGCATCTTCCTCGTTTTTCTCATCCTGCTTACTCATGTGCTTTTCTATCTCTCCTTTCAACCACTCATCAAGGTCTTCTTTCGAACTCAACTCTTCTTTGAAAGACTGAGTATTGACAACATGAACTGGGTCAATTGCTTCATGTTCACTCATAACTGATTCCTCATCAGTTGTGTACCCAGCTTCTTCATCAAGCTTCATATCCTTAGAATCATAATTAAACTTAGTGTTTGGTGGGATAGGATTAAAGGAAGCGTTATGAGGAAATTCAAGGGCTGTGTTATTGCTGGATATGCAATGGCCAGAATAGGTTGGAAAGTATGATCTAGAATTCCTACTGTATTGCCTTTTTATCCCTTCCTCGTATTCTATATATTCGGAAATGGTTATTTCTTCAACCTTCTTAACCATGCTAGGTGTCTGATTTTCTTGTGTAAGCCTAAGATATTGCTCTATGGTGAGATCGTCAAAGTTGATCCCATCTATGATGTTATCTGCAAAATGTAGAAATTAGAGAGAGAATTTACAAGGAATCAAATTAATACTATTTTTTAGCTCTCCGGCAACGGCGCCAAAAACTTGATGCGTATTTTATTTTAAAATATATTTTGTTCAAGTTTTAAATTTATAAAACTCGATTCACCTGACAAACGCACTAACGGGCAGAGAACCCGATCATGAGTAGTGTAGAGATGGTAAATGCGAGGTCGTCCCAAGAGCTAAGTGTCAATTAGTTTTAATTTGAATTGTCATGTTTTGAAAATGGCAAATCCGAGGTTGTCCCAAGAGCTACCGTTATAACTATGTTTTCCTGTACAATGTTACATCATGGTTTCATTAGTGGTTTCTAAAATTGACAGACCTGAATAGATATCTTTAGTCTGCCTTATAATTCTTGTGATCCCGAATCCCCCAAAAGTCATGAAGGTAAGGCAACCAGGTCATAGTGATTAATCCTAACTATCCCAGGAACTAGTCTAATAACCTATACAGATTATTAACTCTCTCTGAAAGAGTTCTTGTGATTTTTAAGTATATTAAGTGATAAAGGCGGTAACTTGGTTAATCCCGACACTAGGGATATGGTTTTAAACCTACCCTAGTACCACTGCTAATCCCATGTTTAATTGGTAATCTAATAACAGGATTAACAGGATCTAAACCACCCGCAATACTACCAAAACCCAGGGTTACACGATAGTCAAAGGATATCCAACGAAACCATGATCTAACAGGAAAAAAACATTATAACGAT
>BQNB010027411.1:0-57660 GCA_026074375.1 Tanacetum coccineum | reverse complement strand
ATTTGACCTTTTGCCTTGGTCAAGGGCATTCGGTTGGGATCTATATTAGGGTTGCTATATAAGTGTATACCTAACCACGAATCAATCAAGCTTACGAGAATTCTTGGATATATAAAGAGAGGACGAAGAAGCTTCACGACTCAAAGATCAAAAACTGCATTTTAAATGTTGGTGATCGAGTTTTACTCTTCAACTCTCGTCTAAAGATATTCTCGGGAAAGCTTAAAACTCATTGGTCAGGACCTTTCACCATCACCAAAGTTTTTTCATATGGAACCATCGAGTTGTCTCAACCCGATGGTCCAAACTTTAAGGTGAATGGTCATCGTATGAAGCATTACTTCGGAGGGGACTTACCACCCAAGGTAGTCCAGGATCTCCAAACTTTCTCCAAGGACGAATGAATTCGGGGATCGAGTCAAGCTATGTGACTCGGTTACCAAAAATAAAGCGCTTCGTGGGAGGCACCCCATGCTTATCCTTCTATCTTCTTTCTTATTTCTATTGTGATGTGAGGAGGCTTGTACTCTTTCGATTCTTATTGTTTGTGCTTGTGGTTGTTTACAGGATTAACCCAAAATTTTCTGAAGACTCTAGTGTTCGGTGTTTTGTCTCGGTCAACTCGAGCTTCCTAGCCTTTTCTTGTCATTAGTTTGGGGAAATCTGATATCCTAGATTATTATCGACTAACATATATCTTTTAGCACACTTAATAAACGGCTTGAGATACTTTCTCCATGCTTGGATTATGCATTCGACTTTTTGAGTTCTAGTATGGGGTTTTTAAGTCTTAGACTAGGAAACATTGAGGACAATGTTTAATTTTAGTATGGGGTAGTATATCTTCGATATGATCTTACCTACCCTTTGCCCGTTGTTCTCACGTACCTCGTTTTCCCACAAAAAAATTAAAATTTTTAAGTTTTAATATCTAGTTTAATTTTCACATAAAAAAATGTTGAAAAATAGAAAATAGTTGACACGGATGTAGGTTTTCCGTTGGTGAGAATGAAAAGTAAATTCTAACCCGACCGGTTTTATATCTTAGCTTTCTCCTTAACTTTAAATAGATTGATTTTGCTAATCTTTTATAGAAGGAGCTATAAAACGCAAGTCTTGCTTAAAAAAAGTCAAGACTTTGTAAGTTCCCATAATTGATTTTAAATATGCGAAGTTCGATTCGTTAGGCAAAGTATTCACGAGTTTCTTTATTAGAAATTTTAAATTGTGAAGAACAAGAGATGATAGAGTAGAGTATAAGTTTTGATGCTAAACATAGAATAGTTGGATTTCTTTAAAGGGCTCATAAAGTTTAATGGTGGTGGTTTTGCTCCATCAGCTTGAATAAACGTTTTATATAATTGTTGATAAATAAAATTTCTTTGGTTTTTTGCGAATCTTAGTTTAGAATCAAATCGTAATAAGATTCCTTCTGGTGAAAGTAAGGTACACATCGAGGTTTTGTCAGTGTTGTGAGGAAATAGACTCCTGGACCATGTCCGGACTCCGCATACTGAGATTACTGATTGGCATTGTTAAAAGACCACAGGGCTTGAAATTTGGCTATAATAATAATTATGAAATAAACCGAAGCCGAAATAAGACTTCTGGATCATGGTCGGCTCGCATACCGATGTGACAGTCGTTTAAAGGGTGGAGGTAATAATAATAAAATAAAAAACGGTGGGCTAATAAAAGTTTACTGCCTCTTGTCGGTTCACAACCGATGTGGTAGTCTTCTAAATAAGGCACTTAGTAATAACAATCCGAGACTGATAAAAGTTTGCTGCATCTTGCCGGCTCACAACCGATGTTGCATCCTTCTAAATGGTCGAGGAAATTACCAAGGTCGAAATATGTTTGTTGCATCTTGCCGGCTCACAACCGATGTTGCAGCCTTCTAAAGGACCGAGGTTTAATAATGAAGTAAATAAAATAATATTAATAAAAGCTAAATTATCGACTCCGTGTTTATCTTAAATAAAGCCTCCGTCTTCTTGGACTCGTAGTTGAGTTGTTGGCGTAAGAAATAAAAAGGATAACCCTAAATCCAAATGCAAATAAACTTAATGTGGACCTTATTTCACACCACATCGTCTCTGTTGAAAGGTATTTCAAGCTATTAATTTCTAACCCGGTTTTACTTTATTAATAAGGACATAATTAATTTTTCGAGCCAATAAATAATAATAAAAACCTTAGAGGAAATTAGGAAATAAGGGAGGAAAGTAAGTACACAATTAGTTGTTATGGTAGTTTTAGCATCATAACCTTGTATTTACAATGAATTTGTTTTTAAAGCTTTGCTTGGAGAAGTGAAAGTCAGGGACGATGATTTATCCATTTGGACATTTTCGTGCTTTTTTTGTTCCGTGATTCTAAAAGTTATCAATGAATAATGAAAGCAATACATTATGTCACACATGAATAAGTTGTAAGTTGTAAATTAGGAAAATAAATAAATAAATAAAGTTTTGAAAAATAAGGAAATGGGGTGTTTTAAAGATTGTGATTTCTTAACTCTCCCCACAAAAGACTTTGCTACTTTTCAAAGAATTAGTTTGGGGAGGTTTTGAGGTATTTGATTTTAGAGCATATAATATTGTGTGAGGACACGGCAATCACTTAGTTTGGGAAATTTTGATATGTGAGAAATCACATATCCTTTTTATACCAAAAATGACCCTAAAATGAACAAATTGTGCAAATTATGCTTGTTTATTGCTTGTTTTGTCATTTGTGATGTGTAGGTACGGATATTGCAAAAATCACAAGAAAACGGTCAAAACCGAACAAACACAAACACGGGAACGGATAAAGTGCAAGAGCCGAGAGTTTCTAGCAAATGGTCAACAAAGTCAACCCTTGGTCAACCCACAAAAAGACAAAACCTTCAAAATACCCAAATAACCCTTAATGTTAAATCAAATTTCACCAAAAACCCTAAATCACTAACACCGTTAGTCCTCTTTTATTAAGAAACTAACGGTCGTTAACTCTTAATAACTAAAACCCTTAAACCCTATCCCGAGCCCAAATAACATCACCGGCCCAAGCTCTTTATACAAAGCCCAAGTCAACACCCCTTATAAGCTCAGTCAAACATTCAAACAAATAAGGGCGCGTAAAATTATTATTGTTGTTCATCATCTTGCCTAAATTCACCTCGCAACAATATTAATGGGTAAAAACCTATTTCCCTTTTAATAAACTATGTGGCTTGAAGATTTCAAGTACCAAGCTACACGTTGGCAAAGCAAGACGTCACCAAGAGCTCTGATTGGCCAGTTTTACTCAAAGGAATGCCACGCGTATGTCTAAGAAGCACAACCAGGATGGGAATTTTACACCAAAACAAGTGCAAAAGAAACACAATACTCTCTAACACAAGGATTGCCACGCTAGCAATCCGTGTTCTCACAATCTCATCTAAGGGTCACAATTGAGTATCCAATGATTGAAAGGATTCAAGGGCAGAGATCAAATCAGAGGGGAACGTCTTTGAGGACCTAGAAATTTCTTCCTACTCCTATAAATAGGAGGGCTCTCTCATTCACAAAGGAGTTCTGATCTAGCTTAATTTAGGAGTAGTGTAAAAATAGTTTTAGCTTATTGTAATTTTCTAGTTTATAGTCAATTAAGTCTTTGTAATCTTCGTTTAAAAGCATTGTAATTCATATTTCATTAATAAAATTTGAAGTTGCTTTTAATCTTGTGTTGGATTCAGTTTACTTTAAAAGCAAAATGGTTTAATAAGCTCTCAACTGTTCTTTTAAGCTCTTAATAAGCTGTTATTTACACTACCTAAGCTAGCAGCATTCTCATTAAAGCTCTTAAAGCTTAATGAGCTTATTGACACATAATTCCACCTTATAAATCACCTCAGCTTATTAATGGAAGAGAAGCCAGTAATGGAAGGGCTTCCAAAACCACACCAGCTTATCCTAGGATAAGCTGGAGCTTGTTGATCAGCTCAAAAGAGCATTTATAAGCCTTGTTTTGTGCAAAGGAAATTGTAAGTCCTCTCTTTACATTTTGTAGCTTAAAATTGAATGTTAGCTTACTGTTTAATAATAGCTTATTTCTGTTTAGATTAGCTTATTTGATGATTAATATAGTTGTTAGATGCTCAATATGTTTGCTTGTTAGTTTAAGATCTTAGTTTGCACTTATTTGTTTTAAAACAGTTAAAAACCAAAAATATTAGCATAGCTTAGTTGCTTACTGTCTCTGCTTATTTGCTTATTGATAATTGTTCATCATGTCTGTTTTAAGCTAAATACTATATGGTATTTCTATTTTGAGCTAAATTTTTAAGTTTCATAAGCATAAATATGGTTTTGAATATTATAAAGGGGTGTTTGGCATTAGACATCACTAACTTTAGTTAGTGCTGTCAAAGGCTATTAAGTCCTCTATTTTGAACTCAAAACTATTATAGAGGTTTATGAGGTTAGGATTTGAAGTTTTGAATATAGTTTATCATGTTAGATATTTGGTTTAGCTCTAGTGGTTAAGTTCTGTTAGCACAGATCAAGTAGCATAATCATTTTAAGCCCAATAGGTTTCTAGTTGTTTTCATTGCATAATTTGTTCTCTTATTAGTGTTTTAAAGAAGTAGAGTCCAAGCCTTAAGCTTGCACTTGTTGAATTTGGATTTGGTTCATATTTTGTGCAAACTACATCAGATAAGGAAAATAGACAAACATCACTTTTCAATCTCAAATTTCTGAGGGTAGAAATAGTTAATAGGATTTGATTTTCAGAACACAAGTAGATCTTAGGTCACATTCAATATGTTTTAGCTTATTTTGTTTTAAAAAGTTCATTTAGTAATCTGTTTTTAAGCTTTAAATTTGCAATTTGTCTTTTCATAATAAAAAGTAAACTCAGCATGAGCTGAGTAAATAAGTTGTTTTCAAATAGTTTTTTCTTTGTCCATTTGTTTTTCAAAATAGTTTTTAAGACCTGTTTTTAGTAGCTTTTTGGCCAAGGTTTAAGTAGGTGTAGGGCTTATAATCACAAGGATCCATTTGCTTATTTGGAATTAAGCTTAAAGTTGTCCTTAAGGCATGTTTGGTATGCAGTTTTTACCAAAATGCTTATTTGAGATTTTTAGCTTATTACCATAAGTTTTTGTTAAGTTTCTGTCTTAACTAGCTTATTAGGTTAATATTCAGTAGTGCATAGCTTATTCAGGTTAATTTTTAGCTTATTTTGACTTTTCTTAAAAAATCCAAAAACATAGTTAATCTATACAAGTAGCCTTTTCAGTTAGCTTTTTAAGTGATTATTTAAATTTCAAAATGCATTTTGTTTGAAGTTTTAAGTAGCTTTTTAATTAGTTATTAAGATAGTATAAGCTAGAAAATCATAAGGTTCCATTTTCTTAGTTAAAATAAGCTCAAAAAGTGCTTAATAGCCTGTTTGGCAAACAGTTTTAGTATAAGTGCTTTTAAGGATTCTCAGCTTATGGCCTATCCATTTTGCTTATTTCTAGTTCAGTTTAGCTGATTAGGGTAGTTTTAGGATAGTCATAGCTTATTTGATTTAGTTTGAGCTTATCTTAGCTTATTAGTGTATTTGTGTTTTAGGAAAAGGTTAAAAAAAAGTTAGTGTTTCTGTCTGTTTTTAAGCCAAATTCTAGCTTATTTTCTTGTTTTCAAAAAAGCTTCTTTTATAAAACTTGCTTATTTTTAGCTATTTTACAACTTTGTTTAAAAAGTTTTGGAAAAAAAGGGAAACCAAGGAAGTCAGGGGTGAGCAAGGCTCGAACCCCTGACCTCAACCTAGTTTCACCTTTTATAAACCTCAACACACACACCTCTCACCAACGTGCCCTTGGGACTTTTACGTCTAAAGTTGCATCATTTATTCCTTTATCAACTTTTTGAGCTCTTTTTCTTATAAGCACTTCGAGTGATATTAAGCTTTTTCCTGACTTATTTAGTTTAGCACTTTAGGATTTTTTATTTTTTCTGCATTCTACTTATCCTTAGCTACTTTTATAAATTTTCTAGGATTTTTAGCTTAAAGTTTTATATTTTTCGTGAATTAATTTTGTTAAAAACTTTAAAAAATTATAAAAAATAGAAAAATAATCAAAAAAAATAATTGTCTTTTTTTATAAAATTTTCTTTTATCATATTCTAGGCTTAGGTTTGAAATTTACTTTCATAGGTTTAATATTTTGTAATTTTACTTTTTAAAGAACGCCATTTGATCCCCGTTCTCATTTTCTTCGTTTTTAAGCTTTAATCACCCTCGTTTTAGTATTTCCTTAGCTTTTACTTATTATCTAGTGAATTTAGGATTAGAAAAAGTTTAGAAAAACATTTAGGGTTTAATTTTAGTTCACTTGCTAATTTGTCGCGCTTTTCTTAATACCAGTTATCGTTTTTCATAGTTAGTTTTAATTGTGCCTTTATTTGCTCACTATTAGGATTTTAGAAAACAATCATCTTCGAACCAATTCAAGTCATTGTCCAAATAACAAACGGGGTCTCAATTTCATAAGTCTTTGGGAAAACGACCCGGTAATCACTTACCGGCTTACGTAGGATATTTTTGTGTGATTTTTCTTACTACTTTTGTCCTCAAGGGTAGTTTAGGAATTTCATAATCGTTATATTATTATACGTATTATATTTGTGGTTAGATTCCAATAACTAACGTATACTACTTTTAAGTTAATAATTTGATATAGTCCTTATTTTGAATAGTCCTTTATGTACATAAGTACAAGTCATTTGCTTAGATAACCATTTATAAGTTCTTGTAACCACTAAATATTTAAAATATGTTTAAAAGGGTAAACTAATGTTTAATATGGTCATAAAGAATTTCAACATGCATTATGATACGATCATCTCATACCTCCTATAGTTGATAGAATGACACATCAATGAGGATTAATGGGGATTACAGAAAGATCGGATTGCATGTTTTATGATAAAGTTTAATTTTATTAACTCGATAATAAAACGTGAAAGTACGCTTTTAAATAATTTTCTCATCATTAAGGTCTACATTTTTATGGTGTTTGTAAGCTTTTATGTGATTATGAAATTAAAAAGGATACAGTAATATCTTATATATTTCATTATGAAATTTTTCCTTATTAAGTTTGTTGACGTTTTTACATCAACTATACTTATAAGTAAAAGAAAAAAATATGAAATAAATAATTAAGATTACCACTGTTCATAAAGATGAGATCTATAATCTTTATAGCTTACATTATGACCACCAACTTAATTAATTGTTTAATAAAGAGAACTTTAGTAAGATAATCAAAGTTTCTTTATATTTGTAGGTTAATTAATTAAAAACACTAATGATCTTAAAATATTTCTATAATGAAACAATGTCTTAGAAAATATTTTATGTTCAAGAGTTCTTTGAAGAGTTTTCTCACAAATGTTAAAAGCATGTGTTAAGTCAATATTAAGGATTCTAATGGCTTGCTATTAAGAAGGTTATGAATCACTAGTGAGAATGAGTTCTTTGTTGAAACCAAAATAATTTTATTGAAAATTGAGAATTTGGTTTCATAATTTTATTCGATAACCTTATTTGTTATGTTAAATTGACACTTAATTTATTAGTCAATTTTAAGTGTTTTAAATTTAAAAAATTATTCATTCTCATATTATTTGTTAGTGGTTAATTAGTTTAAAACCTTCATGAATTCATATAGCAATTATTCTTCTATTCATAGTTAATGAATATGCTAAAAAAGTAACATTGTGAAGCTAAAGAAATATTACTGTATACTTTTAAAATTAGTGACATTCTTTGAGAATTTTTATTTTTATTTTTTTAATTTCAATTATTTTAACAAGTAAAAAAAACTCTCTTATAAAGATGTGTACATTTTTATAAATGACATTGAAAATAATAATACAAAATTTGTCTTGTTAATATTGATGATTATAGAGTGTAGGGCTGAGCATACGGACCGTTCGACCGGACCGAAAAACCGGACCGAACCGTACCGACCGGACCGGACGAAAAGTATTTTGGTCCGATCCTTGGTCTGGCGTTTTGGACCAATTCGGTCTTCGGTCCGGTCTGGTTCGATCAGTCTTACCAAAAACCCAAGGATTATGCCTTATAGGACCGGACCAGACCGAAGACCGAACCGGACCGGACCGACCCAGACTAGATCGTACCATTTCGGTCTGGTCCTCGATCCGGCATTTTGGTCCAATTCGGTCTCGGTCCGGTCTGGTCTTGGCCGGTTGATGAAATCAAATAACGTCACTTTATTATATCATTTATCCTATCTGTTTTACCTACTTTTATATAATTATTGCATTATTTGGTACTTATTTGCTTTAAAGTTGATAAATGCAGTTATTCAGGAGTGTTTTGTGAAGGCATGCTAAAAGGCGCATAATTTGGAGCTAAAATGAAGATATTTGAAGATTGTTGATTTCTGACCAATACGCCGTATCCAACAAAAGAGATATGGCATATCAGTGCCAAGACTTCACAAGAAAACGCGTTTCACCAATTCCCAATACGACGTATCTGACTGCTTCCATACGCCGTATCCATGAAGATAACTATTCTAAGATATGGTAATAAAAGTTAATTGGGAATGATATCACTGATTGATTGAGAACGTAGCGCACACTCCAAGGAATTCAGCCCTATACGCCGTATCGACCTAGCCAGATACAACGTATCGAGTCTTTTTCAGACACTATAAATAGAAGACTCAAAAATGAGTTTTCGGTGTGCAATATCATTTTCTATATACCATACTCATTAAAGACGAATTTTAGAAGAGAAGATCAGCCACCAAGGTCAAGCATTGACCACGAATCCATAGAAGACATCGTATAATTTTTACTCTCTTAATCATTCGATTTCAATTGTTTGATTACGTTTGTATAATTACAATGGTTGTGGGCTAATACCCTCAGGTATTAGCCATCTTAATGAAAGTTTAATGTTTGGTTTATTTTAAAATCGATTTCTTAATTTATCCTTGATTGTTTAATTATGTTTATCACCTCATACTTGTTTATATGTTTGAATATGCGACCTATTATTCAACTGGGTCTAGTGATACCTAAAAAGTAATCTAGATACCGGGATAGCTCTCCATATCGTGTTTTATATTACTGGACCAATAGGATCACAAATAACGTTCTGTCTTTATCTTTGAATTATAAGCTTAGTTGGACCGGTAGGTGACCCGTTTATGTTTCAGCAATCATGCTCTTAATTAACTGATAAAGATTTGAATAATGGACTACTAGTACATAAAACACCATCAAACAATAAGTGGGTAAAGTCTCGTTGGGCTAAGGTTTTAACAGGATCATCATTACTTTGATTCCCTAAGATAGATTATAATTAAACTAAAAGATTCTTTATGCGGATACGTTAATTGTGACAGGATTGATCGTGTCGAGGTCTTAGGATGATGTCCCGCCTAAGTCTTAAGAATGATATGCCGCTTCGAGATAAGTAAATCATTGCACTAAAACAAACAAACCGACATTGAAGTGGATTTAATATGGCTAATACAGTTTTCTATCATTTGGCTTGTACCGCTTTTCTATCTTCTAATTTTATTCTTTTGTGTTTATTGTTTATTGAATTGATATTTGTCACCACCAAACTTGTGCCAGTCTCTCAGGCTGAAACCCCCCATATCATTAGACAACGTATATAACACAGGTTTAACTAGTAAATAGACTAATTAGAACTAATTAAAATACTGATAGAATATAGGATTAATGTTTCACTCTTAGTGTTCGACACCCTACTTACCGCGAAACTCCATCTTGACCGGGTACACTGCCCGTTAAAGTGTTGTTTTAGGTTTGTCGGATAAATATAAATGTAAAACTTGATAATCAAAATTTTGACCCTACATGACAGCACATCAGGATTTTGGCGCCGCTGCCGGGGAGTGAATTAATTAAACAGTATTCTTATTAGTATTTCTAACCATTAATTAGTTTAGTTTAGTGTAATCTAATTATTTAATTCTGTTTGTATTTATTTGCATTGTGTGTTTAAATTATTTGTATAAATTCCCACATTTAATTGTTTTTAAAAGTATTATGTTTTGACTAATCACCTGATACGCCGTATTCACCAGTTGGATACGACGTATCAAACCTTCTACCTAGAATAGCATATTGAATTCTACAGTCCGAACGACGTATCTGTTTTTCTAACAATACGACGTATTCCGTGAACTCAATACGGCGTACTAGCATTCAACAGACCAATACGGCGTATTCACATTAATTGAATACGGCGTATCTGTCCTCTGATACAGTAACAGTAGTAATTTTTTGTTTTTGATTTCCTGTTTTATGTGTTCCCTTCCCCAAGGGCACATCCTACTGATTATTTGTGCTTAATTTTAGGAAACCGTTGACAAAGAAACCACCATGGCGGAACCAAACAACTACATTACCGCTACCCGAAAGAACTTTGTCTCTAATGATAACGAAGGAAGAATGGTCGAGAAATGTATCGTTGAAATACAAGGAACATTCTTAGTTAAAATACGCGATCATGCTTTTAATGGGAATGTTGGGGAAAACGCGTTCAAACACATCGATAAATTTCTCAAAGTTGTTGGGCCAATCAAAATTAATGGGTTGACTCAAGACCGATTCAAACTTAGGGTTTTCCTTGTTTCACTCGCAGGAGCTCAAGTGAATGGTTTACAAAGGAGTGTATAGGCTCAATCACTACTTGGGATAACATGGTCGAAAAGTTCTTTATAAAATTCCACCATCTTTCTGATCACGATGAAGAAGAAGAAACCGAGGAGGATGACAACCCAAACGAAATGGACAATGTTCCTGAAATCTTCAAGATCGAAGGAAACCTATTTGATTTTAAGACACCTTGTGCGAGGCATTCTACGAATTCAACTACCTTCTAAAAATCGACACAGATCTGTTCACTTATAATATCCAAAACTTCAAAACTTATGATGAATATGAACGAGAGTTGAATAATGACATAGCAAAGGGTACCGAAGAACCATGGTTAGAAAATAGGGTACCATACCAACTATGTGATCATGTATGCGAACCATACCGTTTAAAGAATGGAGAAACTAAATGGCCCATGTGTACTTCTGATATTGATGGGTTCTGTAATGGCGGGGAACTACCAGGAATGGTTCGAGTAGGAAGCATAACCTATTTCCAAGATCACAGGTGATATGATGAACTAGTTGATGGAAAACTGAAGGATGAAACCTTAGCACTTAAGGCTAAAATTGAAGGATCGTGGGGAGACGCGACTCCCGAGGTGATGAAATTCTATGGATGGTTGAAAACAGCTTTAAAAACTTCCATGATCTAGATTATGATGTACTGGTAAAACTGCAAGAATGCTGGTGGAAGGTGAATGCTCACGAGATCGCCCCATTTACTCGTATCAAAAATTTTGGATGGGGACCGTATGCGAATATGAAAACTGAATGGACCAGTAATCCTTATCTTGACGTTAACCATATATTTGGAAGGAATTATGAAGCAAGCAACATCGGTGATGCTCAAGAAAATCAAGGACAAGAAAAACATAAGGGTAATCCAAATCCTGAACCATCAAACTGCAAAATTAGGAGATTTGAGATGATGAAGTACTCATTTAATGATGACGAGGAGTACATTACCATAAAAGAGTCCGAACACCTCAACCATTCAAAGGATAGCCTTGATGCTTATCGAGAACTTTTACGTCTCATAGATGAAGGATGGGTTGTGACAACACCAGATGAATGGAGAAGACGGAAAAAGGTCGAACTTAAAGACTAGCTGAAACAAAAGTGCTTCCCGAGAGACAACCTGGTCATTTTAATTGTTTGTCGCATTTTAATTATTTGTTGCACGAGTCTGTGTTCCCAGACACTCTATACGGCGTATCGAACCCCTCTGGATACAGGGTATAGACGTGTCTATACGTTATCAGTTTAAAAAAAACTTAATATTTAATTTTCAGTAATTTAATTGTTTTTACAGGAACCATACGGCGTATCTTAGGGTTTGGGATACGACGTATTAATCCTTGTACAGTTGTGTGTTTAATTCTTTTCTTGTACCATTGTAGCGAGATAGAAATTGCACTTGTCTTCTGATCTTTTATGCAGGACCTTGCTGAAACTATGATATGGTATATTCTGAAAAAGACATGTGTTGAACTTATCCGGGCATTCTGAAGCCCTAGTCAACATACTTTTTGCTCAAGAACTCATCTTGGAAAATTATCACGAGCAAAACATCAGGGAGTTTTTCATTCTAATTTTATTTTCCCTTATTATTTAATCGTTTTATCTATACAACGAGGACATTGTATAATTGATATGTGTTTAATCACATATCATTTTTCCTTATTAAAATGAGCTTAAATGACCAAAAATACATAGAAAATACATTCTATTTGTTTGTATTGTGAATTTCATTGTGCAGGTAATGGATACATAAAAAATGGACAAAAACGAAGCCAAAACGGACAAAACCGAGCATGGGATTGGAAAAGCGTGAGAAAAGCAAAGCTGGAGGAGTATTCAATTTTAATGGGCCAACCCGTACCCGTTTCATGGGCCAGTTTAGCCCATTAACATTTGAATGTTATTAATCCTAGTCCAAAAGAAAACATAAGCCTTAATAAAAAGTCCAATTCCATATCTAGTCCAAAGTTGGCCCATGTTATAATAAAAAGCCCAATCCCACACCCTTATCCAAGTCAAACGAACACACATGGTCAAATTTACTGTTCATCATCCTCCTCCCTCCCATTCTTTTATACTGTGAATTAATGTACGGGTAAAATCATTTCACCACACACACAACCTCTTCTAAAAGACCAACATGGCATCACAACAGGTCACATTGGCAATCCCAAGCCATACCATTGGTGGAAAGGATGTGGAGGCAATCAAGGGCTCAAAATGGATAATAGGCAGGTTGTTATAATCTAAGGGCTAGGGATGGATATTGAAGACGCTCCTGAAGGCCTAGAAGCTTCATTCTTCTCCTATAAATAGGAAGGATTTCACACAATAGAAGATATCTAGGGTAGTATAGTTTAGGAGTAGTGTAGATTAATTCCAGCTTATTTTATGCTTATTTTTCATGTATTTTTCTTAAATTTAAGCTATGTACTCTTTTTTATGAATTAATAAAAGTAATTTGTACTTAACATTGTCATGTTTCATTTTTACTCATTCACTCAAAATCATATAAGTTGTTCAATAAGATTTTATAAGCCGTTTTAGCCTCAAATTAGTGTTTACTTGTACAAATAAGCTTCTAAAGCTTATTTGTACAAGCTGTTCAAATTATACATCAAATTGATTAAGCATTGTGGTTTTAAGCTTTTTGGATGATAAGCTAGAAAGGGATGGGCTTATGGTGTTTTACCAGCTTGTTTTAAACAAGCTGGAGCTTGTAGATTTAAGCTCTTTTGAGCAATTTAGATCCCTGTTGAGCTGGGAACAAGGTGCACATTCTCTTTTACCTTTATAGTTTAATACCTTTTGTTGCTTATTAATCTGCTTATTGTTGCTTATTCCCTGCTTATTGTTGCTTATTTTGTCTAGTTAATGCTTAAAATGTCTAGTTTATAGTTTAGTTTAGCTTGCTTTATGATTAATAGTAAACTATCCATTTTAAGTAAAAGTAGCTTATTAATATAGCTTATAATTTAGTGCTTATTTTCTTTAGGTTTTTGCTTAATTGTTTCTTATTATCTTAGTGGTCAATCTGTTTTTATAGTTCATAGTTTAATTTAGTTTGTTTTAGCTTATAATGAGATTTTTAGAGTTTAAAGGGGTGTTTGGGATAAGAATTTTAAAATGATAAAATAAGGTTGATATTTGTGAAAACACATATCCGTTTTATATCAAAAAGAACCCATAAAAGACAAAATTGTGCTTAAAATGCTTGTATATTGCTTGTTTTGTGTTTGTGATTGTGTAGGTATGGATATAGCAAAAATCGCAAGAAAACGGTCAAAACCGGACACGAGACGGAAAAGAATGTACAAGAGCCGAGGATTTGATAGCAAGAAAGGTCAAAAGTCAACTCTAGTCAACTCTTGGTCAACTAAAGTCAACTTACTAATTGACAAAACCCAAAAATTCCCAAAATAGTGCCTCAAATTAAACAAATTGCACAAAAGGCCCTAAACCCTAACGGTCGTTATCTCTTTATACTACAAGAGATAACGCACGTTATCTTAACACGGTACATACACCCCAACCCATGGTCAAAGCCCAAACACTTGGGTCAAATAAAGGTAAAAAAAGATAAAAAGGCGCGGGAAGACGTTTTTACTATTCATCGTCGTCTCCGTGTTTAACCCTACTTAAATCAAAGGGTAAATGGCAATTGACAGCGTGGCTAAGTAATTCGAGTACCAAGGTACGATGTGGCAGAGTTAAATGTCACAAAAGAGTCTCATTGGCTAGGACACCTCAAGAAGGGACACGCAGACATAGAAAGAAAGCACACCAATCAATGAAATTTGCACTAAAACAAGTGCAAATTAAGCACAGAGGTCTGACACACGGAATGCCATCTTGGCAATCCGTGTGCTCACTCATTTAATCCAACGATCCACATTTAGGATCCAATGATGAGAGAAGAATCAAGGGCCAAGATGATGGATAAGAGGAGCGGGTAAGACTCCTAGAAGCTTTATTCTCAGGCTATAAATAGCCCCTCACACTCACACACAAGGGACACCTTTAATCTTAGTTTTTTTTCTACTTTTTAATTTAGCTTAATTGTAATTTTTAGTTTTTTTAAACTTTAGCTTATGTAATTACCTTTTCAGCTTATTGTAATCTCATTTTCAGTATCTTGTAATCAATTTTCAGTTAATAAAATCATCTTTGCTTTTACATAAACTATTTTTACTATTAAGCTTTTACAAATTCAAATGTTCATGTTACTGTTTCATAAGCTTCTCACAAGCTCATCATAAGCTCTCTGAGTCTAAGTTTAGATTGAGCTCAAATTAGTCATCTAATATACTCAAACCTTAATAATCAGCTTAATACCTTTGCTATATGTATTTTGAGCCTTGGATGATAAGCTTACAAGGGAAAAGCTTATGGGACCTTCACTAGCTTATCCTAGTGATAAGCTAGAGCTTGAAAAAGCTCCTTGAGCTTTTAAAGCCTTTGTTTAGCTAAGGCTTTTGCAAGTCTTCTTTAAATTTCAAGTTTCTTAGCTTAATAATTGCATTTGCTTATTTTCAGCTTATTACTTGCTTATTAGTGCTTAATTCTGTCTTAATTCTGTGTTATTGTGCTTATTGAATATGATTGATCATCTGTTTTCAACTTTAGAAGTTTAGATCTTAGTTTTTCATATTTAGTCTCAAAAATCATTAAAAATCCAAAAATAATTAGCATAGTTTTGATTCTGTCATTTTGATCATGTTTGAGTGTTTTTAGTTATTAATTAGTTGATAATTAAGCTGTTTAATATCTGGTTAATAAGTTTTGTTCATTGATCTCAATTTTCTAAAGCTTAAAATGGATTTGGATTTGATTAAGGGAGTGTTTGGCACAACAACACTAACCAAGAGTTAGTGCTGCTTGTGTTCTTTTTATTTCTTGACCTGATTTGAATTTCATTTGTAGGATAATTAGATAGGATTGTAGGTTGTTTGAAGTTTGAGATTAAGTTTTCATAGGTTTTTTTAGCTTTATTTTTAAATCTGTGGCTAAAAGCTCAGGATTATATGCATTACAAGCTTAGAAATGTTTAAGCTTAAGCTGTTCATTTAAATGCTCTTTACTTAGTGTTTAAAAGGTTTTAAATCCAAGTCTTAAGTCTGCAATTAATGTTTTTTTTGTGTTTTGAGGTCAACTGCATCAACTGTCAAATGAGCCTTATGGCCTTTTTCTAGCTTATATTTTAGATGGTAAAAGTAGTTGACAAGATTTAAAATTCAGAGTATAAGTAGATTTTAAGTCATATTAGATCTATTTGAGCTTATTTTAGAATAATCTGTTTATTAGCCAATTTCTTTTTAAGCTTAAAATCTGTCTTTTGTCTTTTGAAAACCAAAAAGAACACTTAGCATACACTAAGTCACACTGCCCTTTTCAATTAGCCATTTCTTAGTTCATTGAGATTTCAAACTGCTTTTTAATTAATGTTACAAGTAGTTTGGAAGATTAGCTTTAAGTAGGTATAATGCTTCTTGCCATAAGGTTCTATTAGCTTACATAAAAAGAGCTTATTTGGCTATCAGTTTACATAAAAAGAGCTTATTTCTTTATTTTAGCTTATTTGCTTATTGTTATGGCTTATTTAGGATTAATTTAGCTTTTTAGGTTAGTAGAAGTCAATGTTAGCTTATTTAGTTTTGTCATTAGCTTATTTGAGCTTATTTGCTTTGTAGTGTTAAATATAAAGTGTTTTTAAGTAGTTTAAGCTTTTCTGTCAATCTAGCTTATCAAATGTGCTTATTTTAGTTCTTATTTGCTTATTAGATATATATTGTTATCTGTTTTAGCTTATTTATCTTTTCCCTTAGCTTATTTGTCATTGAATTGCCTAGTTAGTTAACTTTTTAGTGTTTAGTTTAGTTTAAGCTTTTCTGTCATTATTTAGCTTATTTCTAGCTTATTTGTAGTTTATAAAAATAGTTGTTTTACAAAAGTTGCTTATTTTTAAGAGTTTTAAAAAGTTATAAAAAAATGGAAAAAATTAAAACACTTAGGAAAGTGGGAAGCCCCGGGTGAGCAAGGCTCGAACCCGGGACCTCTACCACCTTCACCAAGTGTTTTAACACACACACTCACTACCAACGTGCCCTGGGGTCTTTTTCATTCTAGTTCTACAAAATTTATTATTTGTATACATTTTAGCCTTTTTGTACAATAAGTTGATTTAGCTTATTGCATAGCTTATTCGATAAGTTGTGATTCCCAACTTATTTTTTACTGATTCCTTTAGTTCAAGTACTCTTCTATATTTTTTCAGAATTTTTATAATTAGTTTAGTATTTATTAAACTTTTATTTTTATTAAAAACTTTAAAAATTCATAAAAAATAGAAAAATAATCAAAAAAATATAATTCTTTTTTAGAAAATTTTCTTTTATCATATAGTTTCTAGGAAAATTAGTTTTGCTTCCGTAGGATTAAAATTGCAAAATTTCAATTTTTAAAGAACGGGATTCGTTTCCATTCACGTTTTTCGTGTTTTTAAACTCAATTCAACTTCGTTTTTGTTCTAGTTTTCTTTAAACTTACTTTTTAGTCAATTAGAGTCTATTAAAAGAGAAAAATTCATTTTAGGTTTAATTTTGGAAATTTAGGGTTTTTTAAATCACACATTAGGGTTCCCGTTTTGTGTTTTTAGTTAAAGTTTAATTTCCCGTTATTAAAGTTAGTAAAAATAAAAAAAAATAAAAAAATATAAAAAAGTAAAAAAATATTTTTCTTTTTCTTTTTAGTATAAATAGAAGATTAAAAACAAAAAGACAAAAATATTTGCTCTTCCGGATTTTTTGATTCTTCTCGTTAATTTGTGTATTTAAAAAGTTACAAAGTTAGTAAAAGAACACTAACAAATAATACCTTCAATTGAGGTATTACCCAGTAATAAGTTCCCGAACTAAAGATTTAAAAAAATTACCGTTTGTGTCACTAACAAAAAAGGCGCACCTCTTTTGTAAAATTTATTTTACTTAAGAGAGTTACCCTAAGTTTGTTGATTATTCGATAAACAAAAAAATATTTCCTTTTCTTGTTTCTTTTGTCATTTCTTTTGTTTGTTTAGTGCATGCGCACTAGAAATTCCTATTTTCCAAATAATTCAAACGTCATCATTTCGAGACGTCGAAACAGAGGACGTGCTCCAAACATAGTCGAACCTGAGCTTCGTACTATCGTTGCACCAATGGCAGAACGTATGATGGAAGAGCTACTCCGAGCACCCACGGAAGGGTACGGAGAAGCTATTGTTTTACCAGAAATCAATGCTGATCATTTTGAGATTAAGACGAATTTGCTTCAATTGGTTCAAGCTAACCCGTTTTACGGTCTTGAGAGTGAAAATCCTCATGCTCATATTAATAGTTTCAAAAGGATTACCTCGACTTTACAATTTAGGAATGTGCCTAACGATGTGATTAAGCTTATGATGTTCTCATATTCGCTCGTGGGAGCCGCTAAAACTTGGTACGAGAAAGAACCGCCAAATTCGATCTTGACTTGGGAGGATCTCGTTTTCCCTCCTTCGAAAACCACTCACTTAAAGAATGAAATTTCTTGATTTACACAAAATTTTGAGGAAACTTTTAGTGAAGCGTGGGAACGTTTTAAGGAGTTGCTTAGAGCATGTCCCCATCACGGATTTACGGAGTTAACTCAAGTTGATACCTTTTATAACGGTTTAAACGAGAATGAACAAGACTCCTTAAATGCCGCGGCGGGTGGAAATCTTTTGAGTAAAACGACTAGAGAGGCTTTAAACATAATTGAGAATAAATCAAAAGTTCGTTATTCACGAAATAGATCAAATGCTTCTAGGATGAATGCTACTTCTAGTAAAATGGATGAGAGAATTGATAAGCTTGCGGATCAACTTTCGACCTTAGTCGAGATTGTTTCTAAAAAAGTTGTCACTCCCGCTCCGGTTAAAGCGGTTGAGGAAACTTGCGTTACTTGTGGTGGTGCCCATTCTTAGTATAATTGTCCGGCTACCGATAACAATCAGGCTAGTGTTTGTGCGACTACGGGTACTTACAATCAAGTTAACCCTCCGAACCGTGTTAGTAATCAAATGGCACCACCAGGTTTTGCTCCGGTGCAAAACAATGGTCAAAATAGGTTTAATCAGAATCAAGTTCAAGGGAATAATTTTTGGGGAAATAATTTTCATGGAAATCAAGGTTTTCAAGCTCAAAATAATCATGCTCCAAATTTTCAAAACCAAGGATTTCAAAACCAACCTTTTCAAGTGCCTAATAAACAAGAGATTTCAAATGATTTTTTAAATTACAAGAGGAATAATGATCAGATGTTAAGGAACATGCAAAATCAAATCAACTCGTTGAAAGGAGACCTTAAGAATGAAATTCAAAACACGATAAAATCTCAACAAGCCGTCATGATGAATCAACAAACCACTTTTCAAAATAATTTGCAAAACATGATTTGTGGATTGTTTCAAAACCAAGCCTCAACTTCGGGTACTCTTCCGAGTAATACCATTCCAAACCCGAAGGGTGAGATGAAAGCGATCACTACTCGAAGTGGTGTTGCTTACGAGGGACCCTCGATTCCTACTAATCCTTCTCCTAAAAAGGTAGTGGAACGAGAAACCGAGGAGACAACGGATAAAGAGCAAACAAATTTCCAAGGAAGTACCGCTTAAATCCCACCTCCGGTTATCCCCATTTCTATTCTGGAACCCGATGTTCCAAAGACTTTGCCTAAAACTACTCCCATTTCGGAATCTGATATTCCGAAGAATTTACCTTAGCCAAATATTCCATATCCTTTACGACGTGATGATCAAAAGTCCCGTGACAAAGCTTCGAATCAAATGGAGAAGATCTTTCAAATCTTTCAAGATTTGCGCTTCGATATTAGTTTCGCGGATGCTTTACTTTTGATGCCAAGATTTGATCCTACGATTAAGAGTTTGCTCATGAATAAGGAAAAGTTGCTTGAGTTAGCTAAGATATCGTTGAATGAGAATTGCTCGGCGATGCTCCTCAAAAAGCTTCCAGAAAAGCTTGGAGATCCTGGCAAGTTTCTTATTCCATGTAATTTCCCGGGAATGGATGTATGTCATGCCTTGGCCGATCTGGGCGCGAGCATAAATCTTATGCCTCTTTCTATTTGGAAAAAGCTTTCCCTGCCAGAACTTACACCAACTTGGATGACTTTAGAGTTAGCAGACAGATCAATTACTTATCCTAAAGGACTCGCCGAAGATGTTTTTGTCAAAGTTAGGAAATTTCATTTTCCTACCGACTTTGTTGTTGTCGATTTCAAAGCCGATCCTCAAGTACCTCTTATTTTAGGAAGATCCTTTTTGAGGACCAGTCGTGCTCTAATTAATGTGTACAAAGGAGAACTTATTTTAAGGGACGGAAATGAACAAATAATTTTTCATGTCAATGACACAACAAAAAAGCATGTAAACGAGTCAATTAAAATGGTTAATGACACATGCAAGGATAGTTTTAAGAAGTTCACCGACGAACCCGGTCTAGTTTGCTTAACTCCATCTGAAGATGTCAAAGATGAAAAAGAAAAGCAGGAAGTGAAGAATCTCGCAAAATCAATAGCTAAACGCCAAACTCGTATCACACCTTGTTTGAAGAATTTTAAAGTTATTCAGAAGGAGAGCATTTTTCATTCAAACAAAACACCTCAAGTTTCTTTGATTTTTGCAATCACATCCACCTTACTGTCTATTGAGCCCAAGGATTCTCTCATAATGGGGGACGAGCACCTTAGTACTTTTAGTGCTAAGGAAATTATCCCAATCCTAAGAGAATCCGAGGATACATCCAGGAGTGATAGTAAAAATGTTTTACCTTCGTGTGATGATTCCGTGACTTTCTCTAACCCTCTTTTTGAATTTGATGTCAATTTCAACTCTAGTGACATAAACCTTCTTTTTGATAAAGTGTTAGAGGACATCGGGTGTAAGGATTCTTATGATTTCATCCTTGATGAGTTGACTTTCTTAGTCACACCTCTTTCTAATTCTAACAAGGATGAGTGTCTCGCTCCAAAAGACGACATTAAGATTTTACTTAACCATGATCCGTCTACTCCTATAGAAAGCGTTGCTTCTATTCTCAAGGGATTCATCGATGATCCACTTTTCGAAGAGTATGATGATTTATTTGATTTGGAATGTAAAACGAATAATTGGAAAAGAATTTTGTATGATGCTCTAATTGAAAAAGCTGAATGTTTTAATCCAGGAGGCGATAATGATGAGATCGATGCTTTTCTAGCTATTGAAGTTCCTACGTACATTGAGGAAGGTTATTATGACTCGGAAGGAGACGTAATCTATCTTAAGAGTTTGCTTAGTGATGATACCACCCATAATCTCTCTCACGAAGTATTTTTCGATCATGAACCACAACATAATACTTTTTCTCCCAAAAGTGATCCTCTCCACCATGAGTTCACCGGTGAACTTATCACGATTCCTCCAGGAATTGTTAGAGAGCACGAGGATTATATCAATCGAATGTCGTTGCTATGCGGTAATTCATCTTCCCGGTCGCCAGAAAATTTTCATACAATCATCGAGGATAGTGACTCTAATAGGGAAGAGATTGATATATTTTCTAAACCAGATGATTCGATACCACCAGGTATTGAAAGTGATATTGACTCGGAAGTGGATATTATTGACAACTTGCTTAACGATGATCCCATTCCTGAATATGAACGTTTAACCTTCAACATGAAACCCGATGTGCCAGTGATAAACAATGAAGATGAATGTTTTGACCCAGGGGGAGGAGAGATTAATGTTGAAGTTGACGATTCCTTCACATTTGTTACTCAGACTTTTCTCTCGTATCTCACTTACCCTGAGGTTTCTCCCTTACTTTCCTCCACCAAAAATGAGGACACCATTTTCGACCCCGGCATCTCCACTTAGAGCCGGTGGCATCTCATCGGGATGGAACTTTCATATGCTTAAATGTTTATCCAAACATTAATGAAAGCCCGATTGAGATTTTCTCTTCCATTTACTTTCTCCAAGGATGAATGAATTCGGGGATTGAGTCAAGCTATATGACTCGGTTACCAAAAACAAAGCGCTTCGTGGGAGGCACCCCATGCTTATCCTTCTATTTTCTTTCTTATTTCTATTATGATGTGAGGAGGCTTGTACTCTTTCGATTCTTGTCGTTGTTTGTACTTGTGATTATTACAGGATTGACCCAAAATTTCATGTTCGGTGTTTTGTCTTGGTCCACTCGAGCTTCCTAGCCTTTGCTTGCCATTAGTTTGGGGAAATCCGATATCCTAAAGATTATTATCGACTAACATTTATCTTATAGCACACTTAATAAATGGCTAAAGATTTTTGTGATACTTTCTTCATGTTTGGGTTATGCATTAGACTTTTTGAGTTCTAGTATGGGGGTTTTAAGTCTTAGGCTAGGAAACATTGAGGACAATATTTAATTTTAGTATGGGGTAGTATATCTTCGATATGATCTTACCTACTTTTGCCAGTTGTTTTCACGTACCCCGTTTTCCTACCAAAATTTTCAAAAAAATGAAATTTTTTAAAATTTTCAAAAATAAAATAAGTTTTTTTTGTCACAATTTTAACTTTCCTGCTGGGTAGAATAAGGGTAAATTTTGACTCGATCGAGCGTGTTGAGCTCTAGCTTGTTTGTTAACTTTTAGGCTAAGCGTTCGCAGAAATTTGCGAAGAACGAAAAATGATAGAGTTAAGTATGAGTGGGATGCTAAACAAGGATTAGTTGGAAATCTTAAGAGCTCATGTATGTAATTTGTGACTTTTTCTCCCATAAGCTCTTAACCGGATTAATATACATGCTGTTTTTGAAAATTAAACTTAAATCAACAATTTTTATGTAATATATAGCAAAAATTTTAGTCTTAGTTCAAATTTATACTTGAATTTTTCAAAAAGAGGTCTTCTCTATATAAAGTAAATAATAATAATAATAATAATAATAATAATAATAATAATAATAATAATAATAATAATGATAATAAACATAAACTGTGGGCTGATAAAAGTTTACTACCTCTTGCCGGCTCACAACCGATGTGGTAGTCTTCTAAAGAAAGCCCATAGTAAGAATAAAAATCCGAGACTGATAAAAGTTTGCTGCATCTTGCCGGCTCACAACCGATGTTGCAGCCTTCTAAAAGGTCGAGGGTTACAATTGCATAAATGTTTAATATTAAGTTTAAATTAATAAATAGATTTCTATTTGTTAAATTCAAATATGCTTTTGAACTTTGACTATTCTATTTTATAAGCTATGCGATCTTAAAACCGCGGGTGATCACCGGAAGCTTCAACTTAATGAACTTAATGAACTCGTGATCAAGCTTACTAGAAATCATTGATTTATAAAAGAGAGGACGAAGAAGCTTCATTCACGACTCAAAGATCAAAAATCGCATTTTCAATGTTGGTGATCGAGTTTTTCTCTTCAACTCTCGTCTTAAGATATTTTTGGGAAAGCTTGAAACTCGTTGGTCAGGACCTTTTACCATCACCAAAGTTTTTTCCATACAAACCATTGAGTTATCTCAACCCGATGGTCCAAACTTTAAGGTGAATGGTCATCGTCATGAGCATTACTTTTGGAGAGACTTTACCACCCAAGGTAGTCCAGGATCTCCACACTCCTCGTCCAGACGAAAGAATTCGGGATCCGCGTCAAGCTATGTGACTTCATTACCAAAACAAAGCGCTTCGTGGGAGGTACCCCATGCTTATCCTTCTATTTTCTTTCTTATTTCTATTGTGATGTGAGGAGGTTTGTACTCTTCAAATTCTTTTTGTTGTTTGTACTTGTGATTGTTTGCAGGATTAAACCAACAAATTTTGAAGACTCTCGTGTTCGGTGTTGTGTCCCGGTTCACTCGAGCTTCCTAGCCTTTGCTTGCCATTAGTTTGGGGAAATACGATATCCTAAAGATTATTATCGACTAACATTTTATATACTATTAGCACACTATGGATAAACGACTTAAGATTTTTGTGATACTTTTCTTTTTTGGCCTTGAGTTATGCCATTTCAACCTATTGATTTTCTAGTATGGGGGTTTTTTAAGTCTTAGGGCTAGGAAACATAGCCAATTTTAACTTAGTATGGGGTAGTATATGTTCGATATAATCTTACCTACTTTTGCCCGTTGTTCTCACGTACCCCATTTTCCCACCAAAATTTTCAAAAAAATGAAAAATTTTAAAAATTTTAAAAATTAAATAAGTGTTTTTGTCATAATTTTGATTTTCCTGCTGGGTAGAATAAGAATAAATTTTGACTCGATCGAGCGAAGTTTGAGCTCTACTTGTTCTTACTTTCAACTAAAGCGTTCGCGAAAATTCGCGAAGAACGAAAATGATAGAGTTTAAGTATAAGTGATGCTAAACAAGGATTAGTTGGAAATCTCAAGAGCTCATGTATGTAATTTGTGACTTTTTTGCCCATAAGCTCTTAACTGGATTAATATACGTGCTGTTTTTGGAGATTAAACTTAAATCAACAATTTTTATGTAATATATATCAAAAAATTTAGTCTTAGTTCAAACTTATACTTGAATTTTTCAAAAAGAAGTCTTCTCTAAAAAAAATATGATGATAATAATAATAATAATAAACATCAACTGCGGGCTGATAAAAGTTTACTACCTCTTGCCGGCTTACAACCGATGTGGTAGTCTTCTAAAGAAAGCCCATAGTAAGAATAAAAATACGATACTGATAAAAGTTTGCTGCATCTTGCCGGCTCACAACCGATGTTACAGCCTTCTAAAAGGTTGAAGGATATAAACTGCATAAATATTAAGTTTAAATTAATAAATAGATTTCTTTTTGTTAAATTCAAATATGCTTTTGAACTTTGACTATTCTATTTTAAAAGCTATGCATATACGGGAAACCTGAGAGTTTTTGAAACCTTAGGTCTGTGAGTCTCGATACTAGTCTCTCTAGGGTGCCAAAAGCCTGGTCACTTAGCCGCAAGGTTGGGATGTGCCGAGACGAAAGTCGCTACATGGGATGATCTCGCCTTCAAACTCATTATTCTTGGGTGGAACGTGAAGCATAGTATTTTGCAAAATGTTGATCCATGGTTGAAATTCAATATAGCACATTCACCTAAGATATAATAAATGTCGGGAGTAAAAAGTTCACAAATTGCAAATATGAGTAGTGTTAGCATCTTTACTGATATTTAGCTGTGATTTCGTTTTAAGCTTGGTTTGGAGCAAGTGAAAATTCGGGGACGATGAATTTATCCTTTTTGGGGCATTCTCGGATCGAAATGCATCTTGTTCTATGATCCCTAACAGTTATGGAAATAACAAAAGTCAAAATATTCTTAGTTTACTAATTTAAAAAAAATGAAAAAGTTTTTAAAAAATAGGAAAATGAGGTGTTTTATAACTTGTGATTTCTTAACTCTCTCCACAAAAATCTTTGCTACTTTTCAAAGATTTAGTTTGGGGAAGTTTTGAGGTATTTGGTTTTAAAACATATAATATTGCATGAGGACACACAATCGCTTAGTTTGGGGAATTTTGATATGTGTGAAAACACATATCCGTTTTATATAAAAAATGACCCATAAAAGACAAAATTGTGCTTAAATTGCTTGTATATTGCTTGTTTTGTCTTTGTGATTGTGTAGGTATGGATATAGCAAAAATCGCAAAAAAAGGGTCAAAACCGAACAAACACGGACACAAGACGAAAAAGAATGTACAAAAGCCGAGGATTTGAAAGCAAGAAAAGTCAAAAGTCAACTCCAGTCAACCCTTGGTCAACTAAAGTCAACTCACTAAATGACAAAACCTAAAAATTCCCAAAACAGTCACTCAAATTAAACAAATTGCACAAAAGGCCCCAAACCCTAACGGTCGTTATCTCTTTATACTACAAGAGATAACGCTCATTATCTTAACACGACCTCTACACCCCAACCCATGGTCAAAGCCCAAACACTTGGGTCAAAAAAGGTATAAAAAGATAAAAAAAAGGTGCAGGAAGACGTTTTTACTCTTCATCGTCGTCTTCGCATTTAACCCTACTTAAATCAAAGGGTAAATGGCAATTGACAGCGTGGCTAAGTAATTCGAGTACCAAGGTACGATGTGGCAGAGTTAAATGTCACAAAAGCCTCTCATTGGCTAGGACACCTCAAGAAAGGACACGCAGACATAGAAAGAAAGCACACCAATCAATGAAATTAGCACTAAAACAAGTGCAAAAGAAGCACAGAGGTCTGACACATGGAATGCCATCTTGGCAATCCGTGTGCTCACTCATTTAATCCAACGATCCACATTTAGGATCCAATGATGAGAGAAGAATCAAGGGCCAAGATGATGGATAAGAGGAGCGGGCAAGACTCCTAGAAGCTTCATTCTCAGGCTAGAAATAGCCCCTCACACTCACACACAGGGGACACCTTTAATCTTAGTTTTTTTCCTACTTTTTAATTTAGCTTAATTGTAATTTTTAGTTTTTTTCAAACTTTAGCTTATGTAATTTACTTTTTCAGCTTATTGTAATCTCATTTTCAGTATCTTGTTATCAATTTTCAGTTAATAAAATTATCTTTGCTTTTAAATAAACTATTTTTACTATTAAGCTTTTACAAATTCAAATGTTCATGTTACTGTTTCATAAGCTTCTCACAAGCTCATCATAAGCTCTATGAGTCTATAAGCTTAGATTGAGCTCAAATTAGTAATCTAATATACTCAAACCTTAATAATCAGCTTAATTCCTTTGCTATATGGATTTTGAGCCTTGGATGATAAGCTTACAAAGGAAGAGCTTATGGGCTTATCACTTGATAAGCTAGAGCTGTAGAGTAACTCCTTGAGCTTTTAAAAGCCTTTGTTTAGCTAAGGCCATTGTAAGTCTTACTCTATCATTTATGTCTTTAATTTCTTAGATTAATTTGCTTAATCTGCTTAATTAATTGCTTATTTGAGTTTGAATCTGTCTTATTGAACATGTTTGATCATCTGTTTTTGAGTTTAGTAGTGTAGATCTTAGTTTTTCATATTTAGTCTCATAAATCATTAAAAATCCAAAAATAATTAGCATAGTTTTGATTCTATCATTTTGATCTTGTTTGAGTATTTTTAGTTATTAATTAGTTGATAATTAAGCTGTTTAATATCTGGTTAATAAGTTTTGTTCATTGATTTCCATTTTCTAAAGCTTAAAATGGATTTGGATTTGAATAAGGGAGTGTTTGGCACAGCAGCACTAACCAAGAGTTAGTGCTGCTTGTGTTCTTTTTATTTCTTAAGCTGAATTTGAATTTCATTTGTAGGATAATTAGATAGGATTCTAGGTTGTTTGAAGTTTGAGATCAAGTTTTCATAGGTTTTTTCTAGCTTTATTTTAAAATCTGTGGCTATAAGCTCAGGATTATATGCATTACAAGCTCAGAATTGTTTAAGCTTAAGCTGTTCATTTAAATGCTCTTTACTTAGTGTTTAAGAGGTTTTAGATCCAAGTCTTAAGTCTGCAATTAATGTTTTTTGTGTTTTAAGGTCAACTGCATCAGCTGTCAAATGAGCCTTATGGCCTTTTTCTAGCTTATATTTCAGATGGTAAAAGTAGTTGATAGGATTTCAAATTCAGAGTATAAGTAGATTTTAAGTCATATTAGATCTATTTGAGCTTATTTTAGAATAATTTGTTTATTAGTCAATTTGTTTTTAAGCTTAAAATCTGTCTTTTGTCTTTTGAAAACCAAAAAGAACACTCAGCATACACTAAGTCACACTGCCTTTTTCAATTAGCCATTTCTTAGTTCATTAAGATTTCAAATTGCTTTTTAATTAATGTTACAAGTAGTTTGGAAGATTAGCTTTAAGTAGGTATAGTGCTTATTGCCATAAGGTTCTATTAGCTAGTTTAAAATTAAGCTCAAAGTTGCTCATAAATCTGTTTGGAATTCAGTTTTAGACTCAAGTGCTTATTTGATTTTTCAACTTATGGCTTATTCTTTTTGCTTGTTTCTAGCTTAGATTTGCTTATTAGGTTAGATTTAGGGTAATAGTAGCTCTTTTTACTTAAGCTTAAGCTTATTTTAGCTTCTTTGTTTCCTTAGTTTAAGAATTAAGTCAAAAATTAGTAAAATCATTGTTGTTTGTCTTTAAGCTAAATTCCAGCTTATTTACTAGCTTTGACAAAAAGTTTCTTTTATAAAATTTGCTTATTTTCATCTGTTTAATAAATTTTTACAAAAAGTTTTGTAAAATTAAAATTTTTACAAAAAGCTAGGCCATGGGATTCGAACCCATGACCTAACCTTTAACACACACTCGTCCCACAACACACACACTCAAACCACTAGCACCAGTAGGGCTATCGGTCAAGATAGTCCTACATTAATCTTTTATACACTTTTCTTATTTTCCTTTTTCTAAAATAAGCCGTAGCTTATTATAGGACTTTTAGTGCTTATTTCGTCTGCTTATTTTTATGTTTTATTTTTATCAAATCAGTCACTTTATTTTACACTTTTAGTAATTTTTCTAGAATTTTTAGGATTAATCTTGTATTTTTAATCATTTTCTTTTATTAAAAACTTTAAAAATTCATAAAAAGTAGAAAAATAATCAAAAAAATTATTCTTTTTTTAGAAAAATTTATTTTATCATATAGTTTCTAGAAAAATTAGTTTTGCTTCCATAGGGTTAAAATTTTAAAATTTCAAATTTTAAAGAACGGGATTCGTTTCCGTTCACGTTTTTCGTGTTTTTAAGTTCAATTCAACTCCGTTTTTGTTCTAGTTTTCTTTAAACTTACTTTTTAGTCAATTAGAGTCTATTAAAAAAGAAAATTTCATTTTAGGTCTAATTTTGGAAATTAATGGTTTCTATTCACCATTTAGGGTTCCCGTTTTGCGTTTTTAGTTAAAGTTTAATTTCTCGTTATTAAAGTTAGGTTTAATTGTCCTTTAATTTGCTCACTTTTAGGCTTTTAGAAAACAAATCATCTTCGAACCAATTCAAATCATTGTCCAAATAACAAACGTGGTCTTAATTTCATAAATCTTCGAGGAATACGACCCGGTAATCACTTACCGGTAAATATACGTATTATTATATATAATTGTGAGAATTTTCCTTATTACTTTTGTCCTCAAGGGTAGTTTGGTAATTTTCAATACTTATATCATTATACGTGTATATAATTGACAACGATCAGGTCTGATACAAAGCCAACCTGCGGTATGATTCATCCAAGTCCTGCTGTTTGACATCCCTACACCTGTGGTTTGGCACCCAAAACATGTGGTTTGATCAAAACCAAAAGTACAATTTGTCTAAATTTGATCAGTCAACTTACGCAGTTTGACACAAACATTCAGCTATTTGACTTAGTCAAAACCTGCATTTTGATCTCTCTTTTAGACAGTTTGACTTAGTTAATACCTACAATTTGACCTATCATTCAGGCAATTTGACTTGGTCAATTCTTGCATTTTGACTTGTCCATAGACGAAGTTTGACTTAGTTAGTTTACGCCATTTGACCTAATCAATAACAAACTCTTAATCATTAACAAAAACACAATTCAAGAACACCTAAACCACATCACATTAATCATTAAAATGATCCTAGTATATCATTTCACATCAATTTTTGCAATGTCGAATCAACAAGACATTTATGCTACTGGTTCTGAAAATCGTCCACCTATGCTTAACAAGGACAACTATGTTCCATGGTCTTCTCGTCTTCTTCGTTATGGAAAGAGTAAACCAAACGGAAAGCTAATCTACAATTCCATTATGCATGGTCTATGTGTTAGAAGAATGATTCCTGAACCAGGTGATCCAGACCGTGAAGTTCCTGTTGTTGAAACTTTTCATGAGCAGACTGATGAGGAACTTACTGAAAAAGAAGTAAAGCAAATAGAAGCAGATGATCAAGCCATCAGATTATTCTCATGGTTCTTCCTGAAAACATCTATGCTGCTGTTGATAGTTGTGAAACTGCTCAGGAAATCTAATTACGTATTTAGTAAATGATGAATGGTTCTGATATTGAGATACAAGATAAAAAGGCTAAGTTGTTTAATGAACTGGAAATGTTTACTTTTATTAATGGGGAATCGATTGAGTCTTATTATCATCGTTTCCAGAAAAGATTGCCAACAATCTCAAGTTCCTAAACAACCTACAACCAAAATGGGACGACATGTTACCATTGTTCACTAAACGAAGGATTTGCATGAAGTAGATTACACTCAGTTGTATGATTTTTTGAAATACAATCAGATGGAGGTAAATGAACTGAGGGCAGAACGACTTGCAAGAGCACATGATCCTTTGGCACTTATGGAAAATTCCAATAACCCTTACAACTATCCAGTGTTTCACCAAGATCAATCATAACAGGTTACCTACATGCAACAACCACAACCCAACAACAACTACATCTCACAACCATCATTCAACCAGAACTACATGCAACAACCAATGCTTAATCCCAAAGATATTACAATGAACATGGCACCTGTACTAATGGCTAAGGCATTCAAACTCAACTATTCTACACCAACCAACAACAATAAAAGAATTTCATCCAACCCATGTAACAGACATATTGCTCAACCGGGTATGAATTTAGGTCAAGACAGATAGATGCAGATGATTGGAGGTAATGGTGGGAATCAGTTTAGACAGTATGCTGGGCAGAATGTTGGGAATCATAATGGGTATAATGCAATATAAAATGTTGGGAATTAGGTTGTTTAGAATGCAATTCAGAATCTAGGTGTTCAGAATGTTGGAAATCAGAATGGGCTTATTGTTATTCTGGGTATTGCTAATCAAAATGTGAATCAGAATGGGAATGGTAATGTTGTAGCGATACGGGCTAAAGGTACCAAATGGGAACAATAGAAATCAGGTAAGGTGTTACAACTGCAGAGGAATGGGTCATCTTGCTAGGAACTGCACAGTCAGACCAAGGAGAAGGGATGCTGATTATCTTCAGACTCAGTTGCTAATTGCTCAAAAGAAAGAAGCAGGGATTCAACTCTAAGCTAAGGAATTTGATTTGATGGCTGTTGTAGGATATCTTGATGAGATTAAGGAAGTCAATGCAAACTGCATTTTGATGGCTAATTTGTAGCAAGCATCAACATTGGGTACTCAGACAGATAAAGCTCCCGTCTATGACTCAGATGGATCAGCTAAGGTACACCATTCTGAAAATTGTTATGATAGTGATATATTCAATATGTTTACTCAAGAGGAGCAGTATACTAAGTTACTCGAACCTATTTCTAAACCACACTAAGTTCAACAGAATGACAATAATGTTATCTCTGCGGTTTTTAGTGTGGAACAAAGTGGGTGGACAGTAGAACAAAATCCTGCAACTGTTGAGGAAACACGTGCTTATTTTGAATCATTATATAATAATTTAGCTATAGAGGTTGAGAAAGTCAACTCGGTCAATCGCAAAATGAAAGAAACAAATGTTGATTTGACCACTAAGTTTGCTAGATATAAAAATCAAGAAAAGTGTTTTGAAATTAATCAAGAAAAATATGATAAGCTTGAACGATGTTACCAAAAGTCTGTTTATCAAGAGCAATGTCTTACTAAAAAGATAAATGCACTTTACTTAAGTTATGCTAAAATGATAATGACTTTGAATGAGGAAATTGAAAATCTAAATAACCAGCTTTCAAATGAAAAGTCAACGGTTTCCTTTCTTCAAGAAGAAAATAAAAAGTTGAAAATTGATTTCAAAACATGCGAAGATGCGCTTCTTGATAAACAAATTCAACTTGAGAATAAGATAAAGGAATTAGATAACATTTTGTTAAAAATTGATTACCAATTGGCCGACCTTTTCACCAAAGCCCTTCTAGTGGATAGGTTTAATTATTTGATTTGTTGCCTTGGTATGCGCAGTTTGTCTCCACAGGAGCTTGAACGTCTTGCAAAATCACAGTAATTATTTGTATATACTTATCAAAAAATAAAATACAAAATTATAAAACCTAAAAAAGCAAAATACAAAATCAAAATTTTTTCAAAAATACCAAAAATAATCTTCTCCGGCATGTCTCTCATAAGTCGATAACATTTACGCACCTAGAAATGTCGATTAATATTAACACGGGTGTATAAATGAAGTTCGAGCGAGAGTTTCAAAAGTTTTAAAAACATGTCTCTTCAAACTTTCTCTATGACTTCTAAGTAAATATCAGCTTAGGACTCGGTCTTCAAAGAAAGGAAAATGTCAATTTATGTACATTTATCCTAAACAACGAGAAGTTCAAATCTTCTCGGTCTTGAGTAAAGTCATATAAACTATTAGGAATACGAAAGTGTCGGTCACTTCCATAAATATCGTTAGATAGCTCGTTAAGTAATATTTGGAAACTAAATAGACTAGTTAAGGAAAAGCCCATGGAAAGCCTATGGACTAAGCCATATTCGGCCACATTAGATTTATAAAACCCTTTCCATGCTATGGAAAGGGTGTTGGTTGTTTCATTTTTCAGATACTAATCTTACATTATTCTCTTTCACTTTCTCTCATGAGAAGCAACCTCCCACTCTCTTTCTCTCTCTAGATTTCTTCATACTTATAGGTGTGGTTAAAGATTACAATTATTCTACAATTGGTATCAAGAGCCATATGGTGATATTGTTTGTTTTGGTGTGCGTTTTTACTTATTTTTCTTCCGTTTTTTGGTTTGAATCTTACAAAAGGTTTTCACCTTTTTGTGGGTTTAAAAACCATAAAGTTTACTACTTTCTTCTTCTTTTGGCTTAGTATTATCTAGTTGTACAAGCAAAATCTTGGAAAATACATAGAAATCTTCATTTTAAAAGTACTTTTGTGTCCAAAATCTTGATTTGAACATTTTTGTGTTAAAAAGTTTAAAGTTTGTATTTTTAAGGTTCTACTAGGCTAGTTTTACTAGGCTTAGATAGGTAAGTTGTACAAGAAAATTCGAGTGAAAACGTCAAAAAGCGAGTCTATAGTGTTTTGGAATAATTGAAATTCGTTTTTGCAGGAGGCGAATTAAGATCTTCATTGAAGGCGAATTAATTTTTTTTTTCTTAAAGGCGAATTAAGATCATTATTGAAGGCGAATTAATTTTCTTCTTGAAGGCGAATTAAGATTTTCATTGAAGGCGAATTAATTTTTTCTTGAAGGCGAATTAAGATCTTTATTGAAGGCGAATTAATTTTCTTCTTGAAGGCGAATTAAGATTTTCTTTTAAGGTGAATTAGTTCTAGTTTAGAAGGCGAATTAATTATGCTTTCTCTTTGAAGGCAAATTAGTTCTATTCTAGAAGGCGAATTAATCTTGGTTTCTCTTGAAGGCGAATTAGTTCTAGTCTAAAAGGCGAATAAATCTCATTTTGAAGGTGATTTAATATATTCTCAAGGTTAATTAATCCTCTTTCTTGATGGCGAATTAAGTTTTTCTGAAGGCGAATTAATCATATTCTCAAGGCGAATTAACATCTTTCAGTACAAGGCGAATTTCTCATCTTCTCAAGGAGAATTAACCTTTTCTAGTCAAGGCGAATTAATCTCTTCCTCAGAGGCGAATTAATCAAATTTCACTTATATGGTTTATTTCTTGGATTTGTAAAATCCCGTGAAACATTATTTTCCTGGTTTAATCAAGAATTGTAAAATCCTGTGTATTCTCAAGACGTTCAACAATTAAAATCAACTCACTTTAACACAATTACTTCTTATCACTGTTCGATCAACAAGTAATCTTTTCACATAAGAACAAACTAACAATGTCTACTCTTGCTGAATTCATGATACTCTCTAGTGGTGACAATTATCCACCAATATTGGAAAAACACCTATACGATTCCTGGAAAAGCATATTGTAACTTTATATGCAAAACAGAGAGCATGGAAGAATGATACTTGAATCAGTTGAACATGGTCCACTTATTTGTCCTACGATTAAAGAAATCGGTGTGACCATGATAAAGAAATATGAGGAATTGTCTGCAATTGAGAAAATTAAAGCTGATTGTGATCTCAAGGCAACTAATATCATTCTTCAAGGACTACCATCAGATGTCTATTCTCTCATTAATCATTACAGAGTTGCCAATGATCTATGGGAAAGAGTTCAACTATTAATGCAAGGTACCTCATTGACAAAGCAGGAAAAAGGAGTGTAAACTATATGATGCAATTGATAAGTTTGCTCACATCAAGGGGGAATAACTTCATCAGTATTACTTTAGATTTACTCAGCTGATCAATGACATGAACATTTACAAAATGAAATTGGAGCAATTTCAGGTCAATACCAAGTTCTTAAACAGTCTTCCACCTGAATGGAGTAAGTTTGTGACTGATGTCAAACTTGTAAGAGATTTGCACACTACCAACTTTGATCAGCTTCATGCATATCTTGAACAACATGAACTCCATGCAAATGAAGTCTGTATTATGCGTGAACGCAATCAAGATCCACTTGCACTAGTTGCGAATCATCAAATGACACCATCACACTTCAACACTTATCAATCCTCATACAACAATCCTCAGTTCCAACAACAGTTTTCACCATCTCAGTCTCCTCAATATGGATCAATACATCCCACACAACATTACTCAACTACTTATCCATCCACACCTCTTGCAATTCCTTATCTATCAGCACCGTATCCAAATGCTTACTCATCCACGGTTCATCAAGATGCTTGTACACAACCATAATCCATTTCTCAAATTGAATATACTATATACTATCACCCATAGTTTGAAGTAACAAACACATCTTCTGAATTTCTCAGATAGACTATGTCAAAGATATTCTTTTTAAGACACGTATCAAACAAATAACCCTCAGTAATATATATATATATAAAATACATATACATAAGCAAAGTATCATATAAATTATTCTTAGGAAAGAATAATAAGTAATCAACACGGGTATCGTTCTCCTCAGTGAGAGGTGAATGGAAATTCTACCTTCAAGTTGAAAATACGAGCTTGATTGTCAATTAAATTAGGTTTCTAAATCTAATAACGCAAAGAGAAAAGCATATAAAGGCAACGCTAAAACTAGAACTATAAAGCAATTTTTCGAAACCTAAACTACAATTTAAATCAAATAAAAACTAATAAAAACTAAATTATACTAACTAATTAACAAAAATGAACAAATAAAATTCTAAAAACTCCAAAATGTAAATTCTTAATCTAAAATGCTTAAACTATTTTTTAATAAATAAAGAAAAAAATAATTTTTTTTGTTTTTATAATTTTAAAAACTAATTTTAAAAACTTTTAAAATAAAAACTCAATTTAAAAGTATTTAATGAAAACTGAAATTATGAAAAAAAATTAGAAAAGTTCATGAACTAATAATAAAGTTTTTAAGGAAGAAAAATGGATTCACAGCTTATTCCCATAAGCTGTAAAATAATATAATAAGGCAAATAAGCCAAAACTAATTCTAGTATAAGAAATAAAATGAAACAAATGATTATGAAAAAGACCAAGGGCGCGTGGTTGAGGGTGATGTGTAGTGAAAGGGAGGTCACAGGGGGGGGTTCGTAGTCCTGTGACAAGTCCCTTTTTGAAAAACATATTTTTTAATTTTCTTTTTGAAAAAGCTATAAACCAAGTAAAAATAAACAACTTTAATAAATGGACTTATGGACTAAAGCTAATTAAAGAGCTAGAAAAAGCTAATCTAAAAGTGACAGTTTGGTTTTTAAGTTTTTTTGACATAATAAGCTAAAACTGTTTGACTCAATAAGCTAATAAGAAAATCAAAAAGCAAAAACAGACCTAGACCTAATCCTAATAAGCACTAATGACTAGGAAATAAGCAAAATGAATAAGCTAAAAACACTAAAAGGCATTAAAGATAGCAGACCTCTAAAAACACTTTAAGAACATTAACCAATATTTTAAGCTAGGCTATAGGTCAAATAAGCAAATAGAATAAGATGAAACATGAAAACAGATTAAGAACTATACCCAATTAACACTAAGAAGCTGAAATTAAGCAAAATGAGTACAAGAAATAAGCTAGAAAAGACTACTGAAAAAGACAGATACTACTACTTGTTTTTGGCTTATTGAAAATAAAGACAGTTTTGTAGCTTAAAAATAAGACTAAATACGCAAAAATTTTAAAGACTCAAAGTTAAAAACAACAGATTAGGACCAAGATTCACTAACAATTTCAAACTAAAAATAAAGCTTAATCAAACACTAAAATGAAGCTAACAAGCCATAGTTTAAAACAGACTGCATACTAACTTTTGACTTTTTGGCTTTTTACTACTAACTTTTAAGACCCTAAAATCACTTTGACATTTTAAAAACATAAAACAGATTAAGCTCAGACTATAATAAGCTAAATAAAACTAAACTCAACTCAAATTAAGCTAAGAAAGGACCTTAAATGGCCTGCTTAATTAGACCCTAAAGAACAAGCTTAAAATCTCCAAATTGCTTAACTATTTTTGAGACGAAAATAACTCTTAACAAGGCTATAACAAAGCATATGTTTCAATAAGATTATCAATATGCTTAAGGAACTAAAATAGCCCACATAATCCACACTTAAAGTAGAGATTCACAAATAAGCAGTTTGAAGCAACATATAACTAGCAGACTTTAACCTTTGATAGAACAAACCTGAAAACTTAACAACGCTTAATCTAAGCTTGATAAAAACTATTTCTAAGACCAAATTAAAGCTTATGCAAACTGATTAAAGAGCTAAAATGATTTGAACTTAAATTAAACATGCAAAAATCTCTTAACCCAAACACCCCTTTAAAAACTTAATACAAACTTATAAGCTAAAACAGATCCTAATAAGCCCTAATTATAGAAAATAGATTAATAAGTAATCATATTAGTAACAAATAAGCAAAATATACTAATTAATAAGCTCTAGAAATAAGCTAATTCAAATAGGCTAAATAAACTAAAAACTAAGCAGTTTTCATTACCAAAAACTAAAATAATGCAAACTCTAATAATTTAAAATAGAAACTTAAGACATAATAAGCTAAAATGAAACATATTAAGCATACTCAAACACCAATAAGCACAAAATAAGCAAACAAATAAGCAATGACAGAAAATTAAGCTAAGAAAAGGTAAAAGAGAAAGTACCTTGTCCTTTGCTCAAACAAGGACATAAAATTGCTCTTTAGGAGCTAATCCTGACAAGCTCCATCTGGTTAAGAAAAAAGCTGGTAAGGTACCATAAGCCATCCCATTATGGCTTATCATCCAAAAGCTTATTATGCCTTTTTGGGTGGATTTAAGGTGAAAAGCTTATTCAGTTTAGCTTTTAGAATGCTAAACTGAATAAGAACTAACTTATTAGTAATAGAGAACTTATTAAGCTTATTTCTAAACACATTCAAACCATAATTCCATAAAAGTTTTGAGCTTAAAGAGATATTGGGAAAACATTTTGGCTTATTAAGACATTTAAGTAAATTGCATAAAAACTTAATTAAAAGAACACAAATGAATTAGGCTAAAAATTACTTTTATTAATTAAAAAAGAAGTACAATAAGCTAAATTACATTACAATACGCATAAAATAAGCTGGAAAATTTAAGCTACACTACCCTACACTATCCTACACTACTCCTACCCTAGATGATTTCTACTGTGTGATTGCATCCCCTTTTATAGTGATGGAGTGAAGCTTCTAGGTCCTTGAGGGGTGTCTTCAACATCTAATCTAAGCCCTTGATTCATATCCATCTTCTTTGAGCCCTTGGATTATGTACACGTCCCAACAACCAATCATGTTCTTTAGGATCGCCAACATGGCTTTATGAGTGTCAGACGTGTCAGACTATGTTTCTAGAAGGGATGGGAGCGTTTGAGCAAATGGATTTAACCCTGTGATATTGTTACTCTGTGTGTGTAAATGGGAGGGAAATGGGGGAGATAAACAGTAACTCTTGACCCTTTTTTTGTTAAACGTTTGACTTGGGTCTGGGTATAGGGATTGGTTTGGGCTCTTGTTATTTTATTTGTGCCAGGATTATGATAATGGATTTATAAATTTGGATTTAGGCTTAGGATTATAGTATAATAGTTAATGGGCTGACCCGACCTATTAAAATGGGTACGGGTTGGCCCATTAAAGATTATTACGCCTTCGGCTTCGATTTCTTGCACTCATCCATTCCTGTGCTTGGTTTTGTCCGTATTTGCTTTGTTTTTCGTCTTTTTGCGGATATCCATTACCTGCACAACACAATAACCAAAACACACCTATACATTGTATTTTTCATTTGTTTTAGGTCATTTAGGGTCGTTTTATATTTAAGCACATACCAAAATCCCCCATACTAAACTATTATCGTGTCCTCACGCAATGTCATAAATACATGCTTAGAAAACCAAAAATTTAAACCCCTTTTGACTAATCACCTTGAAAAGTAGCAAAGTGCTCATCTAAAGAGATTAAGAAATCACTAGTTTGGAAAAGCTCCCAGTTTTACCATTTCTCATATAGATATATTTTCTAACTTTAAGCAAGTAACATAATGTTTAGAATTTCGTTATTTAATTATAACTTTTAGGATCACGGAACAAGAAACACTTATAAATAGTGTCCAAAAGGATAAATTCAACGTCCTTGATTTTTCACCTGCCCCAAACCAAGCTTAAAAACGAAATTATTGTTAAATATAAGTTAAGATGCTAACACCACTCATATTTGTAATTTGTGTAAGCCTAGACTAACTTTTCACTCCCGATGGATCAATATCTATAAATGTGTATGTGCTCATTTCAAATTTTGACCATCCAATCGACATTTTAAGAAAGTTGTAATCCCTCTAAATGTAACGTTCCACCTAAGAATTATGATTTTGAAGGCGAGATCATTCCATGTAGCGACTTTCTTCTTGGCACATCCCAGCCGAGACCAGCTTAGGTGACCAGGCTTTTGACACCCCACAGAGAATAGTATCGGACTCACGGACCTTTGGTTTCAAAAACTCTTAGGCTTCCCGTTAAATAAACACTTCATTTAGGAAAACCACAACTTAAAGCAAATTAGTCTTAGTTCAAAAGCATATTTAAACTTAATAAAAAGAGATTTTCCCTATATTTATTAAATCACTTACATTTCACTTAATATTATACTTATAACCTCCACCCTTTAAACGAACTATCACATCGGTATGAGAGCCGACCATGATCCAGTTGTCTTATTTTGGCTTTGGAAATCCTTGACCTTTTTGAAGGCTGCAACATCGGGAACGAACCGACCAGATGCAGCAAACTTTTATCAGTCTCTGATTATTATTCTTGCTATGGGCCTTCTTTTGAAGACTGCCACTTCGGCAGCGAACCGACCAGAGACAGTAAACTTTTATCAGCCCACAATTTTTATTATTATTACTATATATATTATACACACTCATCATTTTTTTAACACTTCATATTACCACGACATATAGAAAAATTTTCTTTTTAGAAAATTTAAGTATAAATTTGAACTAAGACTAAAATGTCTAAAAATGTTGATTTTAAAAGGACTTTTGAGTGATAAAACCACTAACTTATCTAAATTCCGAAAAGAGCACGTATTATTAGTCCAGTTAGAAGCTTCAGGGAGAAAAAGACACAAATTACACTAATGAGCTCTTAAGATAACCAACTAATCCTTGCTTAGCATCTAACTTATATTCAACTCTATCATTTTTCGTTCTTCGCAAATTTAAAATCTTAAATAAAAATATCCGCGAATGCTTAGTCTAAAATCAAGTTGTGCATATTTAAAGTCAATTATGGAAACTTGCAAACTCTTGGCTTGTTTTCAAGCTATAATTCGCGTTTTAAAGCTTCTTGTATAAAAGACTAGCAAAAACTTAAATTTATATATGTTAAAGGGCAAGCTAGAGCGCAACATGTTCGATCAAGTTAAAATTTATTCTTATTCTCACCAACGGAAAGTCAAACATTTGTGTCAAAACACGTATTTTATTTTTGAAAATTTTTAATTTTGGCCTAAAATCACATATTTTTTGAAATTTTTGTGGCAAAACGGGGTTATGTGAAGACAAGGCAAATGCAAGCAAGATCAAATCAAAAGATCCCCCCCCCCCCATACTAGAACTACACATTGTCCTCAATGTGAGACTGTCACCCTGATATCTGAGAAATCACATATCTTTTCTATATCAAAAATGTCCCTAAAAAGATAAAATTGTTCATAAAATGCTTGTATATGGCTTGTTTTGTCTTTGTGATTGTGTAGGTACGGATATTACAAATAACACAAGAAAACGGTCAAAAACCGGACAAACACAGACACGAGAACGGAAAAGAGTGCACAAGAGCCGGGGATTTAATTGCTGAAAGATTAAATGGTCAACATTGGTCAACCACAAAAAGATAAAAACCCTTAAATTTCCCATTTGAGCCTTATTGTTAAACCTATTTTACTACAAGTCCTAAAATGGATAACATCGTTAGTCCTTTTATTATAAAAGGCCAACGGTCGTTAAGAAAATAATCCTAACCTTATCCCTTTTTACCAAATAAACCAAGCCCATTCATTTACCCGGCCCACTTTGAATATTAAAAGGGCCCAAGTCCAAACCTTTATATGCTCAGTCAAACACCCCACCCAAACGGTTAAAAAAAGGCGCCAAGAATGATTTACTATTCATCATCTCTTACCTTTAACCACGAGCTCAAATCAAAGGGTAAATGACAATTGACAGCGTGGATTAGTAATTCAAGCAACAAGCAGTGATGTGACACAAAGAAACGTCATACAAGCTCCTCATTGGTCCAATCACACAAAGAGTGGCACGCGGCTAAATGTGATTGAAACACACTAATGATTGGCTTTTTACATAAAATTAGTGCAAAAGAAACACACATGGAATGCCTATGTTGGCAATCCGTGTGCTCATCATCTAATCTAACGGTTGTAAATAAGGATCCAATGATTGGAATTTAATCAAGGGCCAAGATCAATTGATGAGGAGGGGCTAAGAAGTCCTAGAAGCATCCTTTGAAGGCTATAAATAGCAAGCTGCTCACACTCACAAAAAGGGGTCTTCTTCTTTTTCTAAAATTTTTAGGTTTTTCTTAAGTAGATTTTGTAATTTTCTTTTAAATGTAATTTTCTTAGTAAACTCTTGTAATTTTCCTTTTCAAAATATTGTAATCAAGTTTTTAGTTAATAAAATCAAAGTTCAAGTTTATATAATTTGTTTTTCTATTAAGCTCTTATATTCAAAATGATGTTGTCTACTGTTACACAAGCTCCTTATAAGCTCTCGGAGTCTCTAAGCTCAGATTGAGTTTAAATTAGTCATCTAATATACTTGAAACATTAAAATCAGTCTTATACTTGCTAAAATGGATTAAGTACCTTGGATGTAAGCTTACAATGGAAGAGCTTATGGGACCTTACTAGCTTATCACTTGATAAGCTAGAGCTGTAGAGTAACTCCTCGAGCTTTTAAAAGCCTTTGTTTAGCTAAGGAAATTGTAAGTCTCACTCTATCATTTCTGTCTATAATTTCTTAGATTAATTTGCTTAATCTGCTTAATTACTTGCTTATTTGAGTTTGAATATGTCTTATTGAACATGTTTGATCTTTTAGTCTAGTTAGTTAGTAGCTTATTCAATCTGTTAGAATTTAAGTAAATCTTATAATCATTTTTAGTTTAATTGGTTTCTAGTTGTTTTCATTGCATCCCTTGTTGTTGTGTTGGTGTTTTATTAAGTGAAGAATCCAGGTCTTAAGCCTGCATTTGTTTAAATTGGTTTTGGTTCATAGACATGCACACTGCATCAGATAGGGAAAACAGGAAAAAGCCAATTTCAAGCTTAAAAATCAATAGGTAAAAGTAGTTTTTAGCTTACCAAACTTTGAGCTCAAATAGATTTTAGGTCATAGTTTAGGTGTTTGCATTTAGTTTTTGAAAATTAGTTTATTAAGCAATCTGTTTTAAGCTGGCAATTAAGCCATTTGTCTTTTTGAAATCCAAAAGAAAACCAACTCAGTATGTTATGAGTTTCTAGGCTATTTTCATTTAGCTTTTTAATAAGACACTTTGATTTCAAAATCATTTTTAAAATCAGTTTTAGGTAGCTTATTAGCTCTAGTATAAGCCTGTGTAAGCCACATCCCCAAATGGATCCAAGAGCTTATTGAAAATTAAGCTCAAAGATTCCTGCATGGCTGTTTGGTTCTAAGAGTTTCATTAAGTGCTTATTAGAGAATCGTAGCTTATAGCTTGTAGGTTTAGCTTAATTTTTTCTTAGACTAGCTCATTAGGATAGATTAAATTTGTTCTTAGATTTTTAAAGTCAGAGTTAGCTTATTTTAGCTTTTTCATTTAAACCAAAAGCACTTAAGTCAGTAGCTATTAGCTTTTTCATTATGCTTTTTAGTTGCTTATCTGTTTTTCAAAATGAATTTGGTTTGCAATTTTAAGTAGCTTATTAGCTGTACTTTAAGTAGGTGATAAGCTCTTTGCCCTAAGGATCTATTTGTGAGCTTAATTTTAAGCTTGAAATTGCCCTTGCAGGCTGTTTGATTTTTAGTTAAGTGTTTAAGAGCTTATTAGGATAATTCAGCTTATAGCTTTTGATTCTATGCTTATTTCTAATTCAGGTTAGCTTATTAGGTTAGGTTTAGAATAAAAGTAGCTTATTAAGTCTTAAGTTTTAGCTTATTTCAGCTTTTTGAGTTCTAAAAGTTTATAAAAGCCAAAAAAATTAGTTTTAGTTGTTTTTTCTGTCTTTTAAGCCATTTTCCAGCTTATTTCTTGAGTTTCAATAATAGTAGCTTATATTAAAATTACTTATTTTCATCTTTTCTACAACTTTGTTTTTAACTTTTCAAAAATAAAATAAAAAAATTGCAAAAAGGAAAGGCCTGGGACTCGGAAACCACGACCTCTCCTTAAACACACACGACTTAACCAGCGTGCTTACATTAGGCTCATCAATTAGTCTTTTGCATTATCTTTCTTTTTATATTACATTATTAAAGGATTTTAGCTTCAATAAGCTGTTTTAGCTTATTTACACAGCCTATTCGATAAAGCTGTGTTAACAAGCTTATTTTTCCTAGGTTTTTATTAGTTCAAGCTATTTTTTAACTTTTCAGGAATCCTTTAAGTTCAAGCTATTTTCTATAATTTTTTTAGAATTTTTATAATTAGTTTAGTATTTTTAAACATTTATTTTTATTAAAAACTTTAAAAAATCATAAAAAATAGAAAATTAATCAAAAAAATATAATTCTTTTTTAAAAAATTTTAATAGTTTTGTTTCCGTAGGGTTAAAATTGCAAAATTTCTATTTTTAAAGAACGGGATTCGTTCCCGTTCAAGTTTTTTCGTGTTTTTAAGCTTATTTCAATTCCGTTTTTGTTCTAGTTTTCTTTAAACTTAATTTTTAGTCAATTAGAGTCTATTAAAAGAGAAAAATTCATTTTAGGTTTAATTTTGGAAATTTAGGGTTTTTAATCGCCGTTTAGGGTTCCCGTTTTGCGATTTTAGTTAGAGTTTAATTTCCCGTTGTTAAAGTTAAGTTTAATTGTCCTTTAATTTGCTCACTTTTAGGATTTTAGAAAACAAATCATCTTTGAACCAATTCAAATCATTATCCAAACAACAAACGTGGTCTCAATTTCACAAATCGTTGGGACTTAACGACCCGGGAATCATACTTCCCGGTTAATATACGTATAATATATATTTTTGTGAGAATTTTCCTTACGACCTTTGTCCTCAAGGGTAGTTTGGTAATTTTCTATATTATATTTTATTATTACGTGTATTGATTTACAAGCAATAAAACCTTCCATTTGAACGTATGTGTGATGCAAGTGATTTCGCAGTTGGAGCCGTCTTAAGTCAAAAAGATGGTAAAAACTTTCATCCAATCGATTTCACAAGTAAAACTCTCAACCCAGCTCAACAAAAGTACACCGTAACCAAAAAGCAACTTATGGTTGTAGTCTTTGCATTTGAAAATTTTAGATCATATCTTATTTTATCAAAAACTATTATTCACATTGATCATTCAGCTATAAGGCACTTATTTAAGAAACAAGATGCTAAACCACGTCTTATTCGTTGGATCCTACTCTTACAAGAATTTAACATAGAAATCAAGGATAGAAAATGAACAGAAAATGTCGCAATCGACCACTTATCCCGAATTGAAAATGAAGAAACAAGTGATGACAGTGAAGTCGACGTTAACTTTCCTGGAGAAACACTTATGGAAATCAACACCAAAGATGAACCATGGTTTGCAGACTTTGCAAATTATTTGGTTGGTGATATTATACCAAAGGGAATGACGTACCAACAAAAGAATAAATTTTTCTCTGACCTCAAACACTACTTTTAGGAAAACCCTTGCATTTTTAAAGTATGTTCTAACGGTATGACCAGACGCTGTGTATCGGGACCAAAAACCCGATCCATTTTAGATCAATGTCACCACGGACCAATCGGTGGACATTATGGACCCAACGTAACCGTTAAAAAGGTCCTAGATTCAAGATTTTACTGGCCAACAATCATAAAAAACGAATCCATTTTACGGTCGTGAGAGTGAGAATCCTCATGCTCATATTAATAGTTTCAAAAGGATTACCTCGACTTTACGATTTAGGAATGTGCCTAACGATGTGATTAAGCTTATGATGTTTCCTTATTCGCTCGAGGGAGCCACTAAAACTTGGTACGAGAAAGAACCACCAAATTCAATCTTGACTTGGGAGGATCTCGTGACCAAAATTGTGAATCAATTTTTCCCTCCTTCGAAAACCACTCACTTAAAGAATGAAATTTCTCGATTTACACAAAAATTTGAGGAGACTTTTAGTGAAGCATAGGAACGATTTAAGGAGTTGCTTAGAGTTTGTCCCCATCACGGATTTACAGAGTTAACTCAAGTTGATACCTTTTACAACGGTTTAAACGAGAATGAACAAGACTCTTAAAATGATCCCAGCGTGGGAGGAATCTTTTGAGTAAAACGACTAGAGAGGCTTTAAAAATAATTGAAAATAAATAAAAAGTTCGTTATTCACGAAATAGATCAAATGCTTCTAGGATGAATGCTACTTCTAGTAAAACGGATGAGAGAATTGATAAGCTTGCGGATCAACTTTCGACCTTAGTCAATATTGTTTCTAAGAAAGTTGTCACTCTCGCTCCGGTAAAAGCGGTTGAGGAATCTTGAGTTACTTGTGGTGGTGCCCATTCTTGGTATACTATTTGTCCGACAACCATCATGCTAAGTTTATTGTGCGACTACGGGTACTTACAATCAAGTTAACCCTCCAAACCGTGTTAGTAATCAAATGGCACCACCAGGTTTTGCTCCGGTGCAAAACAATGGTCAAAATAGGTTTAATCAGAATCAAGTAAGGGAATAATTTCTTAACGCCGGGAGGAAATTGAATTTTCATGGAAATCAAGGTTTTCAAGCTCAAAATAATCATGCTCCAAATTTTCAAAATCAAGGATTTCAAAACCAACCTTTTCAAGTGCCTAATAATCAAATTCAACAAGAGATGTCAAATGATTTCTCAAGTTACAAGAGGAATAACGATCAGATGTTAGACACAGCAAAATCAAATTTCAACCCTTGAAAGGAGGACCTTAAAAATGAAATTCAAAACACGATAAAATCTTAACAAGCCATCATGATGAATCAACAAACTACTTTTCCAAAATACATTGCAAATATGATTTGTGGATTGATTTCAAACCAAGCCTCAACATCAGGAACTCTCGAGTAATACCAGTCCAACCTAAAGGTGAGATGAAAGCGATCACTACTCGAAGTGGTGTTGCTTACGAGGGACCCTCGATTCCCTACTAATCCTTCTCCTAAAAGGAGTGAACGAGAAACCGAGAGACAACGGATCAAAGAGCAAACAATTTTCCAAGGAAGTACCAGCTCACGATAAATATTACAAGTATACGGATCCACTCCGGTTATCCCCCATTTCTATTCCTGGAACGCCGATGTTCCAAAAAGTTGATGCCTAAACCACTCCCCTATCCTGAATCCGAAATTCGAAAGAGGTTACTAATCCAAATATTTCCATATACCCTTCACGAACGTGATGATCAAAAAGGTTTCCCCCACCCCCCCAATTGGAAAAACCCAAGCTTCAAATCAAATGGAGAAGATCTTCCAAATCTTTCAAGATTTGCGCTTCGACATAAGTTTCGCGGATGCTTTACTTTTGATGCCAAGATTTGCTCCTACGATTAAGAGTTTACTCATGAATAAGGAAAAATTGCTTGAGTTAGCTAAGATACCGTTAAACGAGAATTGCTCGGCAATGCTCCTCAAAAAGCTTCCTGAAAAGCTTGGAGATCCTGGCAAGTTTCTTATTCCATGTAATTTCCTGGGAATGGATGTATGTCACGCTTTGGCCGATCGTGCTTTAATTGATGTAATTTACCGGTCGTGCTTTAATTGATGTTTATGGAGAAGAAATAACCCTTCGGGTTGATAACGAAGCCGTCACTTTTAATTTAGATCAAACCACGAGATATTCCTCTACAAATGATAAATCGGTAAACCGAGTTGACATCATTGATGCAGTTTGTGAGGAGTATGCTCCAAAATTGCTAGGATTTTCTAATTCTTTGGGTGGCAATCCCACCCCGACGTCTGAGCCGTTTACTTCCGAATTCATTTTGGAAGAAATCGAAGCTTATCTTAAGGATGATTCGATTTCACTGGAAATTAATTATGCCGATTGCGATCCAGAGGAAGATATTTGTTTGATTATAAAATTGTTAAATAATGACCCGTTTCAACTTCCTCCGATGGACCTTAAACAAAGTGAAGTGACCGAGGAAAAATCTTCAATTGAAGAGCCTCTAGAATTAGATTTAAAAGATTTACCGTCCAACTTAGAATATGCTTTCTTGGAAGAAAACGATAAGTTACCAGTGATTATTGCAAAAGGTTTAAAAAATGATGAAAAAGATGCTCTCTTAAAGGTGCTCAAATCTTATAAACGAGCCATTGCTTGGAAACTCACCGACATCAAGGGTATCAACCCTCGTTTTTGTACACACAAAATCTTGATGGAGGATGATTACAAACCTATGGTTCAAAGTCAAAGACGGGTTAACCCAAAAATTCACGAGGTAATCAAAAAGGAGTTCCTAAAACTTCTTGATGCTGGTATGATTTACCCGATCTCCGACAGCCCATGGGGTAGTCCAGTGCATTGTGTTCCAAAGAAAGGAGGAATTACCGTTGTTGCTAATGAAGAAAATGAATTAATTCCAACACGTTTAGTTACAGGGTGGATAGTTTGCATAGACTATAGAAAGTTAAATGAAGCAACTCGAAAAGATCATTTTCCATTGCCGTTTATGGATCAGATGATAGAAAGATTAGTCAGGAATGAGTTTTATTGTTTTCTAGATGGATTTTCAGGGGTATTTCCAAATACCAATAGATCCCCAAGACCAGGAGAAAACTACTTTCACATGCCCGTATGGAACTTTCGCGTACCGTCGCAGGCCATTTGGCTTATGTAATGCCCCTGGTACTTTTCAACGGTGTATGATGGCCATATTCCATGATATGATCGAAAAGACTATGGATGATTTCTCGGTTTTTGGGGATAGTTTTGATTCGTGCCTCTCCAATTTAGAAAAGATGCTAAAACGGTGTGAAGACATGAATTTAGTTCTTAATTAGGAGAAGTGCCACTTTAAGTGTAGATAAGGAATTGTGTTAGGGCATAAAATTTCAAAGTCGGGAATTAAGGTCGATCGTGCTAAAGTCGATGTTATCGCTAAGCTCCCTCACCCGACTACCGTTAAAGATGTTAGGAGTTTCTTAGGTCATGCAGGATTTTACCAACGTTTTATCTAAGACTTTTCTAAGATTGCTAGACCAATGACCCACCTTCTTGAGAAAGAAACACCATTTGTGTTTTCTAAGGATTGTATTGATTCTTTTTAGACTCTTAAAAAGAAGCTTACCGAAGCTCCAATCTTAGTTGTCCCGGATTGGAACCTACCTTTCGAACTCATGTGTGATGCAAGTGATTTCGTGATTGGTGCAGTTTTAGGACAACGAAAGATGAAGCACTTTCAGCCTATACATTATGCTAGTAAGACAATGACATAAGCTCAAATTCATTATACTACCACGGAAATGGAAATGCTTGCCGTTGTGTATGCTTTTGAAAAGTTTCGGCCATATCTTGTCTTATCTAAAAGCATAGTGTATACGGATCACTCGGCTTTAAAGTACCTTATGAACAAACAGGACGCTAAGCCAAGGTTGCTCCGGTAGGTTCTTATCCTATAGGAATTTGATATCACCATTCGTGATAAAAAAGGAAGTGAGAACCTTGCGGTGGATCATTTATCTAGACTTGAGAATCCTCATAAGGATGTGTTAGAAAACAAGGACATAAATGAACATTTTCCTTTAGAGACTCTTGGAGTTATTTCTAGTGGAAGTACCCCATGGTTTGCGGACTATGCAAATTACCATGCAGGGAATTTTATCATCAAAGGAATGGCAACTCAACAAAAGAAGAAGTTTTTCAAGGACGTTAAACATTATTTCTGGGACGATCCCTATCTTTTTCGTATATGTGCGGATCAAATCATTCGAAGGTGTGTGCATGGGCAAGAAGCTAATGATATCCTCAAAGCTTGTCATGAAGGACCCACCGGGGGCCATCATAGTGTCAATCTCACCGCTCGAAAAGTATTTGATGCCGGATTCTTTTGGCCTACCATATATCGAGATGCCCATACAATGATCAAATCTTCTGATACGTGATCCAAAGACAGGCAAATTCACAACAAGATGAAATGCCTCAAAACGCTATCCAAGTTTGTGAAATCTTCGATGTATGGGGTATTGATTTCATGGGACCATTTCCTTCTTCACATGGGAATAAATACATCCTCGTAGCCGTTGATTATCTTTCTAAATGGGTTGAAGCAAAGGTGCTCCCCACAAATGATGCTAGAGTTGTAGTTAAGTTTTTGAAATCTCTTTTTGCCCGATTCGGAACACCTAAAGCTATTATAAGCGATCGTGGAACCTATTTTTGTAACGATCAGTTTACTAAAGTAATGTCTAAGTGTGGGGTCACTCATTGTTTAGCTACCGCTTATCACCCTCAAACGAGCGGTCAAGTGGAGGTGTCCAATCGAGGTTTAAAACGTATTCTAGAAAGGACGGTTGGAGAAAACCGTACCTCATGGTCTGACAAACTAGACGACGCTTTGTGGGCATTTCGTACTGCTTTTAAGACACCGATTGGTTGTACGCCTTACAAGTTAGTGTGCGGAAAGTCTTGCCAATTACATATCGAGTTAGAGCATAAAGCATATTGGGCTTTGAAACATCCTAACTTTGATCTTAAAACCGCGGGTGATCACCGAAAGCTTCAACTTAATGAGCTTCGTGATCAAGCTTACTAGAATTCTTTGATTTATAAAGAGAGGACGAAGAAGCTTCACGACTCAAAGATCAAAAACCGCATTTTCAATGTTGGTGATCGAGTTTTACTCTTCAACTCTCATCTAAAGATATTCTCGGGAAAGCTTAAAACTCGTTGGTCAGGACCTTTCACCATCACCAAAGTTTTTCCATACGGAACCATTGAGTTATCTCAACCCGATGGTCCAAACTTTAAGGTGAATGGTCATCGTGTGAAGCATTACTTCGGAGGGGACTTACCACCCAAGGTAGTCCAAGATCTCCACACTCTCTCCAAGGACGAATGAATTCGGGGATCGAGTCAAGCTATGTGACTCGGTTACCAAAAACAAAGCGCTTCGTGGGAGGCACCCCATGTTTATCCTTCTATTTTTTTCTTATTGTAATGTGAGGAGGCTTGTACTCTTCCGATTCTTATGTTGTTTGTACTTGTGATTGTTTACAGGATTGACCCAGAATTTTCTGAAGACTCTCGTGTTCGGTGTTTTGTCCCGGTCCACTAGAGCTTCCTAGCCTTTGCTTGCCATTAGTTTGGGGAAATCCGATATCCTAAGATTATTATCGTCTAACATTTATCTTGCTTGAGATTTTTGTGATACTTTCTCCATGCTTGGATTATGCATTCGACTTTTTGAGTTCTAGTATGAGGTTTTTAAGTCTTAGGCTAGGAAACATTGAGGACAATGTTTAATTTTAGTATGGGGTAGTATATCTTCGATATGATCTTGCCAACCTTTTACCGTTGTTCTCACGTACCCCGTTTTCCCAAAAAAAAATTAATATCTAGTTTAGTGTTAAAAAAATGAAAATATTGAAAAATAAAAAATAATTAGTTAAATAAATAGAAAATAGTTGACATGAATGTAGGTTTTCCGTTGGTGAGAATGAAAAGTAAATTTTGACCCGACCGGTTTTATATCTTAGCTTTCTCCTTAACTATAAATAGATTGATTTTTGCTAATCTTTTATACAAGGAGCTATAAAACGCTAGTCTAGCTTTAAAAAGTCAAGACTTTGCAAGTTCCCATAATTGATTTTAAATATGCGAATATCGATTTATTAGAGTTAAGATTATTGCCAGTCAATGTGACTTGTTAAAGTGTCGATCTTAATTCGTTAGGCTAAGTATTCACGAATTCCTTTATTAGAAATTTTAAATTTGTGAAGAACAAGAGATGATAGAGTAGAGTATAAGTTTTGATGTTAAACATAGAATAGTTGGATTTCTTTAAGGCTCATAATTGTTAATTGTGGCTTTTTCTCTTATTAGCTTGTTTCACCTTTGTATATAATTGTTTAATAAATAGAGTTGTGCGGTTTTTTTTGGTTAATAATTAGTTAATAGAAGTTTTCTTTAGTTCCTTTGTGATTAAGATGAGTACACATCAGGAATACTTAATTTGGCATACTATATGTATCACATTAATAAATATTTTGCTTATCCCTTAAAGAGTCTTAGGGTATATGGGGTAAGTAGAATTTAATAAGTGAAATTATAGCCTTATTCATTCCTTAAAGAGCCTTAGGGTATATGGAATGGATATTGTTGCTTAATTTTTGTCTTGTTTGTACCTTAAAGAGCCTTAGGGTATATGGTGCAAATAAGATTGGTCCATTTATGTCTTAAAGAGCCTAAGGGTATATGACATGAATGGTGCCTTGCTTAAGTAACCTAATAAAAGCCAAATTTTGGTCGCCTCGATGTGGACTTAATTTTGATGACATTTGATCTTTTGAAAAGGTCTAGGAGCTAATTATTGCGTTTTTAACCGTTACGCTTTATTTTTAGAATTAATAAGTATCGAAATAAAGTCTTAAAGAGCCTTCGGGTATATGACTTAAATAAAATCTTGAGATACAAAATTAGGAATAAGGGAGGAAAAGTAAGTACACAATTAGCTTTTATGAGTAGTGTTAGCATCATAACTTGTATTTTGCAATGATCTTGTTTTTAAGCTTGGCTTGGAGAAGTGAAAGTTGGGGACGATGAATTTATCCTTTTGGACATTTTTTTTGTGCTTTTTGTTCCCTGATCCTAAAAGTTATCAATGAATAATGAAAGCAATACATTATGTCACACATGAATAAGTTGTAGATTGTAGGATATAAATCATAAAAATCATAAAAATGGAAAAAAGTTTTGAAAATGGGAAAATGGGGTGTTTTAAAGCTTGTGATTTCTTAACTCTCTCCACAAAAGTCTTTGCTACTTTTCAAAGATTTAGTTTGAGGAAGTTTTAAAGTATTTGGTTTTAAAGCATATAATATTGCGTGAGGACACACAATCGCTTAGTTTGGGGAATTTTGATATGTGAGAAATCACATATCTTTTCTATATCAAAAATGTCCCTAAAAAGATAAAATTGTGCATAAAATGCTTGTATATTGCTTGTTTTGTCTTTGTGATTGTGTAGGTACGGATATTACAAATAACACAAGAAAACGGTCAAAAACCGGACAAACACGGACACGAGAATGGAAAAGAGTGCACAAGAGCCGGGGATTTAATTGCTGAAAGATCAAATGGTCAACATTGGTCAACCACAAAAAGATAAAAACCCTCAAATTTCCCATTTGAGCCTTATTGTTAAACCTATTTTACTACAAGTCCTAAAATGGATAACACCGTTAGTCCTTTTATTATAAAAGGCCAACGGTCGTTAAGTCCTAACCTTTAACCCTTTTTACCAAATAACCAAGCCCTATTCATTTACCCGGCCCAATTTGATATAAAAAGGCCCAAGTCAAACCTTATATATGCCTCAGTCAAACACCCCACCCAAACGGTTAAAAAAAGGCGCCAAGAATGATTTACTATTCATCATCTCTTACCTTTAACCACGAGCTCAAATCAAAGGGTAAATGACAATTGACAGCGTGGATTAGTAATTCAAGCAACAAGCAGTGATGTGGCACAAAGAAACGTCATACAAGCCCCTCATTGGTCCAATCCCACAAAGAGTGGCACGCGGCTAATGTGATGAAACACACTAATGATTGGATTTTTACACTAAAATTAGTGCAAAAGAAACACACATGGAATGCCATGTTGGCAATCCGTGTGCTCATCATCTAATCTAACGGTTGTAAATAAGGATCCAATGATTGGAATTTAATCAAGGGCCAAGATCAATTGATGAGGAGGGGCTAAGAAGTCCTAGAAGCATCCTTTGAAGGCTATAAATAGCAAGCTGCTCACACTCACAAAAAGGGGTCTTCTTCTTTTTCTAAAATTTTTAGGTTTTTCTTAAGTAGATTTTGTAATTTTCTTTTAAATGTAATTTTCTTAGTAAACTCTTGTAATTTTCCTTTTCAAAATATTGTAATCAAGTTTTCAGTTAATAAAATCAAAGTTCAAGTTTATATAATTTGTTTTTCTATTAAGCTCTTATATTCAAAATGATGTTGTCTACTGTTACACAAGCTCCTTATAAGCTCTCTGAGTCTCTAAGCTCAGATTGAGTTTAAATTAGTCATCTAATATACTTGAAACATTAAAATCAGTCTAATACCTTTGCTAAATGGGATTAAGCTACTTGGATGATAAGCTTACAATGGAAGAGCTTATGGGACCTTACTAGCTTATCACTTGATAAGCTAGAGCTGTAGAGTAACTCCTCGAGCTTTTAAAAGCCTTTGTTTAGCTAAGGCAATTGTAAGTCTCACTCTATCATTTCTGTCTTTAATTTCTTAGATTAATTTGCTTAATCTGCTTAATTACAAACTTATTTGAGTTTGAATCTAAGCTAGTATCATAAGTCAGAATAGGGTTAATTCAGTTTTCACGAGTTAAGCATTCATAGGGTCATAATCTGTCAAGTATCACTTTGCATAATAAGCTTAATTCATGTCTAACTTCTGTCATCACCTTATATGCTCTTAGTTTGGTGTCAAATAGGAACAAGATTTAGCCTAATAAGTCTGCATTAAGAGGATTTAGGTTTTGGTCTATTTGCATGCCAACTGCATCAGCAGTTTTATCTTAAAAACAACAAACTTCTAGCTTAATTTTCAATAAGTAAAAAATGTTTTCAGCTCTTGAAATTTTAAGTACAAATAGATTTTAGGTTAAAATAGATAGGTTAAGGCTTAATTTAGTATAAAAAGTTAATTTGCTTATCTGTTTTTAAGCTTAAAAGTTGTTATTTGTCTTTTCATAAAACCTTCAAAAATCCAAAAATATTGCATTCTGTCTTCACACCCTTTTTCATTCAGCATTTTCATTTAGAATTTGATTTTCAATCCTTGTTCCAAAAGTTGTTATTGGAAGCTTATTAGTTGTAGAATAAGCTTCAATAAGTCATTTCCCCACAAGGATCCAAGAGCTTATCTTAAAATAAGCTCAAAGATCCCTGTAGGGACTGTTTGGGTCTCAGGTTTTGTCAAGTGCTTATTTCAGTTTTTATAGCTTATTTTCTTAAACTTTAGCTTAATTTGTTCTTAAATTAGCTTATTAGGTTAGAATTAATTAGTTTATAGCTTATTAAGTCATTGTAAGCTTATTCTAGTTCTTTTTAGTTAAGCCAAAAGTGACCAAGTCAGTAGCTAATAGCTGTTTCATAAGTGCTTTTTCCTTGCTTATCTGTTTTTCAAAATGAAGTTGGTTTGCAATTCTAAGTAGCTTAATAGCTGTGCTTTAAGTAGGTAAAAAGCTCCTTGGCCTAAGGATCCATTTTAGTGCTTAAAAATAAGCTCAAAGGTCCCTGTAGGGCCTGTTTGGCTATTAGTTTTAATACTAGAGCTTATTTAGTTTTCTAGCTTATTGCTTGCTTATTCCTAGTTCTGTTTAGCTCATTAGCTTAGGTTTAGCATATTATAGCTTAATTAGTCTTAACTTTAGCTTATTAAGTCTTCTAGCTTAATTAGTTTAAGAAAAACTCAAAAAAAATAATAAAGTTAAGTGTTTCTGTCAAGTTATAAGCTGTTTAACAGCTTATTTAGGGCTTTTCATAAAAAGTTTCTTTTATTAAAAGTGCTTATTTTTAGCTTATTTACAACTTTGCTTTTATAAGTTTTTAAAAATAAAAAAAGGGGAAGGTGGAAATCGGGGGTGAGCAAGACTCGAACCCCCGACCTCAACACCCTCTACCCCTTTTATAACACACACCACACACTCCACTACCAACACGCCCTGGGGTCTTTTTCGTTATTCATTCACAACATTTAATTATTATACACGTTTTCTCCTTATAAGCCTTATAAGCTGTTTAAGCTTATTTCGTGGCTTATTCATTAAGCTGTGACCTCAAGCTTATTTTTCCTAGGATCTAATCAGTATAAGCTATTTTCTGTATTTTTTCTAGAATTTTTATGGATAGTTTAGTATTTTTAAACATTTATTTTTATTAAAAACTTTTAAAAAATCATAAAAAATAGAAAAATAATCAAAAAAATATTATTTTTTTAGAAAATTTTCTTTTATCGTAAAGTTTCTAGGAAAATTAGTTTTGCCTTCGTAGGGTTTAATTTGCAAAATTTCGATTTTTAAAGAACGGGATTCGTTCCCGTTCTCATTTTTCGTGTTATAAAGCTCATTTCACCTCCGTTTTTGTTCTAGTTTTCTTTAAACTTACTTTTTAGTCAATTAGAGTCTATTTAAAAAGAAAAATTCAATTTAGGTTTAATTTTAGAAATTTAGAGTTTTTAATTGCCATTTAGGGTTCCCGTTTTGCGTTTTTAGTTAAAGTTAATTCCCCGTTATTTGTTTTCGTGCTAAATTGTTATCTTTTGCTTATTTTAATTTGTAGAAGTAGATAATCAAATCAATCTTTGTTTCCAATTCAAATCATTTTCCGAACAACAAACGTGGTTTCAATTTCACAAGTCGTTGGGGAATAACGACCCGGGAATCATACTTCCCGGTTAATATACGTATTATATTATATATATTTGTGAAGATTTTCCTTATTACCTTTGTCCTCAAGGGTAATTTGGTAATTTTCCATCATATTATATATTTTATTTTTACGTGTGTTGGTTCTAACGAATCAATGGAAATGATGCAAAGATGTTTTGGATGTGTTTAATCGCTGCGATTATGTTGTTTTACTTGAGGCATGAATGTGGTTATTATAGGTGATATGCTTAATGTTGTTGTGATTGCTATGTGATTTCGGTTAGAGGGTAGTGCTTCTACCTATTCCAAATCTAATTGGAGGATTGAAATAAGATCCCATTTCTGTGTACCTCTAATATGTTACCCCTGCATTCTTGAGACCAAAAGGCATCTTCGTGTAACAGAAGACTCCCTCTTCGTCTTTCTTTGTCATCTGTATTTGGTGGTATCCGTTATAAGCATCCAAGAAACACTTATATTGGAATCCCATCAGCGACTCAATCTTCCAATCGATCTCCAGCAAAGGGTATAGATCCTTTGGACACGCCTTATTCAGATCTTTAAAGTCGATGTACATTCTCCAACTTCCATCGACCTTCTTGACTAGCACCGGATTGGCAACCCATGTGGGGTATCGCACTCGCCTTACGATACCGGCCTTGAGCCATTCGTTAACTTCATCAGCCACCACCTTCCTCCTGTCTAGGGCAAGACTCCTCTTCTTGTCAAGTTGTCGCCTTTCTTCCATATCATCCAATTGCATTGGTTCCTTTCCTGGCCTCCGAGGGTGAGTTTCCACCGGAGCCAACGAAACTCTAGGATTAATTACTTCCGAGCTTGTCTGCACTGGAGTAGGATCCGTAATACGCGCATGTCGACTTAGGTCTTGAGCTTCCTCGATCTGTCTGCACTCTCTTAGAGTCTCTCTAGTGGTGGATATAGTGGATATCCCGTTTGAAGTTGGAAACTTCATCATTGAGTGGATAGTAGATGCTACAGCTCCTAAGCTCCTCATCCCTGTCCTGTCTAGTATAGCATTATATGGGGATGGACTCTTGACCACCGCAAATTCCATTATGACTGTTCGGGTTTTCCCGCACTCTCCTATAGTGACTTCCAAATCAATAACCCCCATGGGGTAACTGACTTCTCCTGAGAACCCCACCAGTGGTATTCAAGATTCTCTCAACCTCGACCTTGTCCGATAGCTGAGATTTCTAAAGCAATGCTCATACATAACCTTTAAAGAGCTACCACCATCAACATGTATTCTTCTGACCCTGAAGCCTTCAATCATGGCCTCTACTACCATTGGACAATTCATCAACTAATATCGAGGCACTGACGAGAACGTTATCGCGTTATCCATCCAGTGCTTAACCCTCTCGTAGGGCCTCTTTCGGTATCCTTGTGATCTCACCATGTTGATAACCTTCTCTTTTCCTTTGGCTGATCCCTTGCTCTTTTGGCCGCCTTGCCTGATATTTTTCACCAGATGAGCCAACCTTCCTGAGGCCACTGCCTCTTCAATATGTTTCTTAAGATGATAGCAGTCATTCGCGTTATGACCTCGATCTTAATGGTAGTCACAGAACTTGTTCATGTTTCGCTTCTTCGGAGTCCCCACCATCGGAGGCGGTGGAGGGAAGTTCACATTATCCATAGCAAGGATCTCCTTTGGAGTCTTTGTCAAAGGTGTGAAGCCTTCTCTTCTAGCATAAGGAGCACAGGTCCCCATGCTTCTTCCTTCCCCCCTTCTATGACCCCTATTTCTAGACCCATTCTGTCCTTCCGACCAACTAGCTTTGCCAGCACTCTTTTCCCACCGAGGAGATCTGATGGCTTTAGTTATGTTTGCAGCCATTTCTCCCCTGATGAAGGCCCTGGCTCTCTCCCACATCTCATCAACCATTTTGGGGATCTTGTCATTGAGCTTTTTGGCTAGCTCAGGATGACTATGTCCATGCATAAACGCGGATATCCTTAACACCGGAGGTAACCCGTGTGCACTTTCTGCCTTAAAGCGGTCCATGAACGTTTTAAGCCCTTCATTTGGCTTTCGCTTGATGCCGTGTATCTCCGTTTAGTCTTTGTCATACCTTTTCTGCTGCGAGAACTCTTCCAAGAACTTGTTACTCAACTCTTCAAACCCATCTACACTCTTTGGGTCTAGGCTATCAAACTAGTTTCGTGCCGAACCACTCAGGGTCTGGTGAAACATCTTGCACCATACCGGCATGTGCCATTCCTCTTGCTCGGCGGTGGCAGAAAAGATACTTAGGTGATCTTTCGGATCTTTGTTCCCTTTATACACCCGGATATTTGGTGGAAGCTTAGCCCGCCGATGATATCTGAAACATGTGATCCTAGAGGTAAAAGGCATTGGTTTGGGCCGCCTATAAGGCATGCTCAAGTCCTCTGAACCACTATCGAACACGGTGTCATACCCTGAGTCTGAGCTTGACTTCCTTCGAGAGGCTCTCACTGACTGAGGCTTCGACTTAACACTCTTAGACTTTGATCTACTTTGTGCCTCTAATCTTACTAATTG
>BQNB010027410.1:0-57662 GCA_026074375.1 Tanacetum coccineum | reverse complement strand
TACATGACACAAACACATACCCTCATAATTTGAGGGGGAGCATTTATGTGTTCCTATATAGGCTTGTGAATAATTGGCACTTATTTCTCCCAAATTTTCTAACATATTTGAATCATTTGATATCCAAAATGTCAAAGGATTTGAAATTTTTGATAAGGGGAGAAAAGTGATTAAAATATGTTAACTGATAAAAATGTGATTTATAGACTTATAAGTATACCCCAGCCTCCGTGTGCTAAACAATTTCGCATATCGGTGCACATATTGAGGGGGAGCATTTCTGAAAATAAAAAACAATCGGGGTACTAAATGCTTTGATATTTATATCACAAGTACCTGATTGATTTTCAACTGGTTTTATGGCAAAGTGAACTGTACCAAAAAGACCGACCCTGTACTTACTTTATCGGAGTTATAAGGATGGTAAGGTTAAGTACATGTTCCCATGATCCCGCCAGAGCCGGAGGGATCTACCCAGGGATAATCTACTAGTTAGTGTAGAAGTCCTTAGGTATGATTACAAAAGGAGTAATGTGAGAATAAGGGAAAAGTGCGGACTGAAATGGAGCTGGTACTGGAACAAACCCAACAAGGTACTAGTAATAAAGTCTCGGTAAGCACTAAAGAGTTTGAAGAATGAAAAACAAATGTTAAGATAAAGGGTGAAAAGAAAGCAGCCCTCCTTAAACATTAGGCAGAAACCGGGTCACTACATATGCTGTCAGAATCACATAGTTGATTGCTGACATTGAAGACAAGTATCATGGACCCAGTGATACGCTCCACAACCCTCCCTAGCACTCAAGATCCCTCAAAGGATTCTTGTTTCATTTCTCACGGAGATCAATACATTTCTATCATCTCTCTTACTCTGAGTTAGATGATATTGAAAAGGTGGTAGTCTGCTCCAGCCTCCGACTACTAAAACTAAAAATGCACAATTGAGTCTAGAGCCATGAGATCATCTATAAATCTCATTAGGATACTAATTCAAAATATGCTTGCTCATCACACACTGTGATAACAAGTAAAATCCTTAAGAGTCCTACGTATTATCCTCGTGGTATTGCCAGAACATCCGAGTGATACGAAAGTTCTCACAATGAAGATGGAAATCCTTCTAGAGCCAACATCAAACAAGCTCTTGGTAGGTAACATGTGAGATGCATTATGGATCAAACTTGTGACAAATGGAAAGCAACGATGGTGCGATTCTTTATGAATCAAACTTGTTCCAGGCAGTGAATTGACGAATAGTTTTTGAAAAACCTTTCGATGTGCTCAACAACTGATTTTCGAGCACATTGACTGTGTATATCTTTCAAAACAAATGTGTTTCTGATGAAATTTGATTTTATGATATAAAACCATCGATGTGTCACAAAAACTCTTTTTTGTTGATGACGATGTTGTAGTGTCTGATGATGATGAAGTGAACCCTAGTACTAATGTTGAAGAAGTTTTATCTAGCGATGTTGTCTACTTTGAGACGCTCCGGTTTGAGAACGACTAGCACAGCTGCAAAACCCTGCCAAGGAAATCCTTTGGAATTCTACCTGATCACAGACAGTATTTAGACTGGTTAATGGGGAACCATGGTTCTTGCAACCTTATTCAACGAAAGTAAACAAAGACATTTTTGTTTGTTTATTACTAACGTATACATGTAGGAATCCCGACGGTAGCAGATGCTGGCAAGAGACACATCGATTCATGACCCCATGCTCACACCACATATTCTTAATCATGAACATTATGATAACTGAAAGACCTACAACATAGCTTCCGCAACTCTGATGCTTGCTATCATGATCCAGAAATGTGTTAGCATGTTGGTCTGAAGGTCACAACATCAGATGGAGGAAACACTACCATAAGGATGATTTGAAGATTTACTGTGGCTGATGATCTCATAGAATGCTCATAGATCACACAAGTCAAAGGAACTAAGCTCAGAGATCACTACATTACGTACAAAGAGATCAAGATATGAAGATCAAAGACTACGAGCCAGAGTCAAAGATCAACTCATAGATTGCTAGGATTCAATTTGTATTTCTGGGGTGACCTCCCTTAGGGGGAGATTGTTAGATATTAGAAAATCCATGTAAAGATCGGTTCACCCTTGTACTGTCTAGCATAGGTTAGCTCGGTAGCCTTAATTTACATCCTTTAATTACCCGTATGACTTATGTGTTGGTCGAGATCTTTACCCACATTGTTAGCCACTGCATGCCCACTTAGGGGCATCAAACTCTTGTATTTATACACCCTTTCTAGCCATAGGAAGTGGTTGGTTGTTTCAATTTATCAAACACACACATAAGGTGTAGTTTCTCTCACTAGAACTTACTTTCTCTCTCTACAAAAGTAGGCCTACCCCTTCTAAAAAATTAATTGTGTTATGAATATCAATATCCTACATAGGTATACCTTTCCTTTCTAATACAAAATGATACTTCTTAGTAACGGCAAATCCAACTGGATTGGAATTTTTAACTAGCACAAAATCCAACCCACTTAAATTGTAAGGTTCGCCTCTAGATCTTAAGGAATTCGGGTGTCCATCTTTGATACCCAAGATAATTTTTTCCTTTACCTTGTTTGAGTTAGGGTTAAATGCAGTCATATGTGTCTATTCCGTCGTTACGGATGTGTACGCATGGTCTTTGTCGCCTTTTCTGGAACATTAGTATTGGTATAAAGTTATATGAGTGGGCCGGTAATTTAGTAGCTCTAGAACTTGTGTTTGATCATCGTTTACTAGATCCGCAGTGAGGTTAATTTATAGACAAAGTCGTATGATAAGAGGTGAAATAAATCCCTATGATATCATGTATCTACAGCACTCGCTTTTAGTGTCGAGATCCCTAATGTATCCCATGAGCAAGAAAAATGTGCTCGATGAAGAAGAAGTTTTGTGCCAGCCTTAGTTATCATAGCATCTGGAATGAAAAGAATTCAAAAAAAAGAGAAAAAGTAAAAGGAAAAAAAATAAAGTTTTGGCACATGGAATCAAGTATCTGCTATTCACCCTCATCATTATCACGTTTTGCCTCTTTGAGATTTTCAGTCTAGTGCTCACGCCGCATACGGGCATGTTTATGTGTCTAGTATAAGCATATGTTAGCGACCTAGATTATGTCTGTGCAATTGAGTGATTTCACAAATATAAAACCCTATCTGAGTGACTCGTGTGAATTAAAAACAAACACTTTCCCTACGTGAGGTGCTTTGTCATATGTTAATGCCTGAAAAGTTCTAAAACTGGTAAACACTTGTTAATGCTAAAATGATTTTTTCTCCAGTCACGATAAATGATCTTGTTTTTTCGCTTTGATTGCTTGAGGGCTAGCAATAGCTAGGTGTGGAGGGATTTGATAACGGCAAAATTATACATGTTTTCGGCGGCGTCATTTGCATTTATTTGATCATTTCTCATGAAATTTCGGTACTTAATCAAGTATATTTGCTATTATATGTTCTAGGTATGTGTCGTGGAAGAAAACGAAAGAATACACGAAGATAAGAAGCTTAAACGAAGAAGTAAACTCAAGATAAAGATCCCCCGACACCTGTTCACTGTTTTGGCCATAACTGGAGCATACGAACTCGGATTGAGTTGATTCAAGCGGCCACGGAAAGAGAATTCAATTATCTACAACTTTGGAAAAGGCCACTTGCTGAAAATACCAAAAGTGCGCCGTACTTGCCCAAAAACCGGCGCACTTTCTGTCTAATCAGCCTTGTTCACTGTTTTGATCATAACTCGGTCATACGAACTCCGTTTTAGTTGATTCAAGCGGCCACGCGAAGAGAATTCAGTTGTCTACAACCACGTAAAAGACCAAGTGCTGAAAGTACTAAATGTGTGGCGCACTTGTAAAAAAGTGCGGCGCACTTTTCCATCAGAACTGAAAAGTCGGGCATTTAATGAAGACAACATTTACACCTCAAGTGCGCCGCACTTATTTGTAAGTGCGCCGCACTTGGCCCCCGAAACAGCCTATATAAGGCCCCTTTGCCTCTCATATCTCACACAACTCTCACACACAATCCCCCATTCGTTTGGAACCCTTAGAAGGGGTGTTTTTGGTGATAAAGGCCTGAGAACCTTTGATCCAAACCACCTTGATAACACAAATCATCACCACCATTAGAATCAAAGTTCTTGAAGAAGTTGGATAGTCTTGGTTGAAGTTCATCATTGTTCTTAGGTTTTGATCCATCAAAGAAGCATAGTTGTAGTGTTATTTCGAATCTATAAGCGATTGTGACGGAATTGTTCATAGTTTCCGGATTTTGCTTTGAATATAATAAAGTGTTCTTGGGAAATTCTTGTGAAATCACCATACTTTGCTCTTGGAATTGGTATGAATCTTGTTACTCTTTTGAATATAATCTTTGTTGAATCCATGATGAATGTTATGTGTTTTGTTACTCTGATCATGGAGTAGTAATCTTATGTTTGTTTGGGCATATTGTGATCTTTGATATGGAGCGTTTGGATATGTGTTTATTGAAATGGTTAAACATGATTTTCTAAGTGTAAAGGCCGAAAGGATACTTATAAACTTATGTTTTATCATTCCACCTAATATATTGGTTATAATAACTTATAAAGGCCGAAAGGATTTGTTATTATTAATCAATATAATCACTAGTTATATTTAAAGGCCGAAAGGATTTATAACTTGTGATAACTCTATTTTCTAAACTTATAAACACTATCCTAAACACTTCATTATCCAAGTGATCATTGCCTAAACAAACATACCTTAATCATTTGATTGAATCTTCCTTTTATTGCTTTCTTTGCAATAGTCAATTTATGTACGTTTTTGTTAATTTGATCCGTGACAATCTTATTAACCTTAGCACCTTAATTACAAACTGTGAAAACTTCAATTCCCGTGGAACGACCTAGACTTACCTAAAGCTATACTATACACGAACGGGTATACTTCCCGAATGTTGTGTTTTTAGTAAAATCAGTATTTCTAGTAATATAAATTTAAAGCTTGGAAAACACACATCAAAGACCATATCCACACCACTTGCAAGTACACCGTTAATAACGTACACCATCTTCTAACGGATCTCCACACCCAAAACAATGAAATTGGTCGAACAAAGATGTTTGGGGCTGTGAATCGGGTATTTCATCATTTGAAATGGGATCGGGGTTACGGACAAACTCGTCTTCGAAACTCACATTGGTACAACGCCGACAATTTCCACCGTTAAACGGACCTCCACACCACGAGCACCTTGAAAACCAAGACATGTTGAAGAATTATCGGATAAGAAGGTAAAGAGAATAAGAATTAAACGAATAAGAGGATAGAGAAGAATATTTATAGATTTTTCAAATAAAATATAAGGAAAAGAAATAATAAAAATAAGAAAGAAAAATATTTTTGGTAACTGAAAGTCAAAGGTGTATGGTAGCTCTCTAGAAAACGCACAAAGAAGCGGAGGAGCGGGTAAGTACGAAGCGTCTTAAAAACCGTCTCCTTTTGGATCGAAGTTCATAGGACCGACCCTCCTTATACCTCTCTTATAGTTTGTTAACTAAAGATGAGCCGATACGACAATTAACAAATGGTTATTTTTAAAATTTTAATATAAAAGGAAAATAGAAAAGAAAATATAACAGAAAAATATTTTTAGTTTTTTATATAAAATAAAACGAAAACTTTCACGGGAAAAGGATCTTCAAGGCTCAAACACGAACAATCTCATAAAAATCGCTACACCTCTCGCACCGGCAGCGGGCCATATTTGATATTCAACAAAAAATTCCTATATATTATATATATATATATATATATAACATATACATAAGCAAAGTATCATACAAATTATTCTTAGGAAAGAATAATAAGTAATCAACACGGGTATCGTTCTCCTCGGTGAGAGGTGAATGGAAATTTACGTTCATGTTGCAAATCGAGCTTGATTTTCATTAAAGATTTGATTTTGAATTCTAAAACTAATAACACAAAGGGAAAATACATAAAGGCAAGCTAAACTAAAAATTAAGGCAACTTAAAAATCAAACGACATTTAAAGCAATTAAAAATTTATTAATAACTAAAATAAACTAACTAATTACTAAAATTGACAAATTAAAACTCTAAAAAATCAAAATGCAAATTTCTAAACTAAAATGCATTAAACTATTTTTTAAAACACATAAATTATTTTTTTTACTTTTTAAACTATTAAAAACTATTTTTTAAACTAAATAATACTAAAAATGAGATTAAAAATACTAAACTTAATCCTAAAAATTTAAGAAAATTCCTAAAAGTACTTTAAGCTAAAAAGGAGGTTTTCAAAGAAAAATAACTCAAAAAGCTAAAACGGATAAGCTGTTAAAAATCGAATAAGCTCAATAAGCTAAAACTGAAAGTGTGCATAAGTATTTAATAGCACAAGGGACTAACAGAAAAGTCCCAAGGGCGCATTGGTAAGACTTGTGTGTTGTGTGAGGGAGGTCACAGGTTCGAGTCCTGTGACCTACCTTTTTGTGAAAACATTTTATTTTTCATTTTCTTTTTGAAAAAGCTATAAAATAAGCAAAAACAAGCAACTTTAATAAATGAAATTTTTGACAAAACTTAAAAATAAGCTAGAAAAAAAACTACGAAAAAGCTGACAGTTAGCCTAACTAAAGACTAATAGGCAATTAGCTTAAACTGTTTGATTCTTTTAGGCTTAATAAGTAAATGCAAAACAAATAAGCTGATGATAAATCCTAAGCTAGACTAAATAAGCACCTAGGAGCTAAAAATAAGCAAAAAGCATGAGCTGAAAGACAACTAAAAGGCTTAAAGACAGATTGACATTTAAAATAGACTAAAAGGACTTAACTACTACTTTTAAGCTAGAATAAAAGACCATCAAGCACTAGAATTAAGCTGAAAAGTAAAAACAAATAAAGAATAAGACCTAATAAGCACTAATGACTAGATTTAAGAAAACCAAATAAGCTGATATGTACTAAAAGGCAATAAGACAGTAGACACAAACAGAGGCTTAAAGGACTTTTGAAAACTTTGAGCTTAAAATTTAGTACTAATAAGCATGTGAAATAAGCTGAAATGTTAAAACAGATAAATCACTTAACTCAGTTAACTCAAATAAGCAAGACTTAAACAAAGAAGATTAGAAAAAAAAGCTAAAAAGGACAAATGCAAATGACAGACTACTACTACTTGTTTTTAGCTTTTTAAGATAAATTGACTAAATTATAGCTTAAAAATAAGACTCAATAAGCAAGATTAAAGACTAAAAGTTAAAAACGGATCTAAAATGACAATTGAAAAACACAAATAATCTGGACTTAGGAAAATTGATTTAGAAACTAAGCTTATAGAAGACAAATGAAATTGGCAGTTAATACTACTATATTTTTTGGCTTTTTGATTTCTCTTGACTACTAAGATTATGACTCAAAACTTACTTTAAACTCAGAGAAAAATGAACAATGATGCAATAGAAACCAAATTAAGCACACCAAAAACTACACCTTAAGCATACCTCTAAATAAGCAGTTTTAAAACACTTTCGGAATGACAGATTTGAGATTATGGTTAAACAGCTTGAAAACTTAACAAAGCTTAATCAAAGTTTATTAAAACTATCATTAAGACTTAGTTAGAACTTATGAAAACTGTTTTAAACCACAAAAAGCTACCCAAGCAGTCTTAACTAAGTTAAGACTGCATGTGCCAAACACACCCTTAAACTTTTAAAAATCAATTTTAAGCTAAGACAGATTATTATAGGCCTCGAATAGTAAAAACAGATGAAGAACTAAGCTAAATAGAGAAAATTAAGCACAAACTACAAATTAATAAGCTCTAGAAGTAAACTAATACTTTTAGCAACATTAACTGCTTATTCAAGCAGTTTTAACACTAAAAGAGGACAGACTCTTTTAAAACTAAAAACAAGCTATTCTAAACTATAAAGTGAATTCAATAAGCTACTTCAAGACTAGATAAGCATAAATAAGAAACAGAATAAGCAGAGATAAGCAGATTTAATTACTAAGACATAATTTAAGCCAAAAATAGTAAAAGAGAATGTACCTTGATCCCAGCTTAACAGGGATCTAAATTTGCTCAAAGGAGCTTATCAACAAGCTCCAGCTTGTTGTAAACAAGCTGGTAAGAACACCATAAGCCCATCCATTTCTGGCTTATCATCTAAAAAGCTCAAAACCCTAATGCTTAACCAATTTGAAGTAAAACTTGAACAGCTTGTACAAATAAGCTTGGGAAGCTTATTTGTACAAGTAAACACTAATTTGAGATAAAAACAACTTATAATATCTTAAATAACAGCTTATTAGATTTTGAGTGAATAAGTAAAAAAATTGGAACATGACAATGTAAAGTAAAAATGACTTTTATTAATTCATAAAAACAAGAGTACAAAGCTTGAATGAACAATAAGCATAAAATAAGCCGAATTACACTACTCCTAAACTAAACTACACTACTCCTACTCTAGATCTACACTAGATGATCTTCACTGTGTGATCTCCTCTTCTATTTATAGTGAACGAGAGAAGCTTCTAGCCCTTTAGGAGCGTCCTTGAGCTCAAATCCTAGCCCTTGATTCCAATCCATCATTTAAGCACCCTTGATCTCTCTCCACGTCCTATCCACCAATCAAAACTTGTAGGATTGCAAGCATGGCTAAATGATTGTCAGGCGTGTTAGGGGGAGTTAGCTTCTAGAAGCGTACGTGTGTGTGTGGGGTGAAGAGTGGATTTGATTTACCCTGTTACTCGTTGGATCTGTGTAAATTTGGGAGGGAAAAAGGGAAAGAGGGGGGAAAGAAAAATTCAATAACAGTAAAAGTTTATTGAAACCCCTGTTTTTATATGTTATATATAAATTTGGACCCTTTTTGACCCCAGGGTGGGGATTTGAGGCTTTAGGATATCACCCTGAAAAATAATACTATATATATATATAAATAACTAATAATACAATAATGAATATTAAAAAATCCCAAAAATATCAAAAAATAAAGAAGAGAAGAAGGTAAGTTATTCTGTTAAGGCTTATCCTAGCAAAAATTTACTTTTTATCCTAAAGTACAAATCTAAAAAACCCCCATCCCTCGGGTCCGTTATTTCCCCCCGACTAGGCCGTGAATAAGAGAATCCCGAGTTTTATTTTTAAGAATAACCATGAAATGCCCGTTTTGTTTTGAATAATAAAAAATTTGGAATTTGGTATTCTAATTCCCTACAAAATAACAATGCAAAAAATAATAAAGTTGGCAAGCCTAAAAAACGGAATGAAAATTAAGGTAATTTTTTATATATATATATATATATATATATATATATATATATATATATATATATAACAATTGCTTAATACATATATATAATATATAACTAAAGTATCAAATAATAAGACGAGTGAGGAAAGTATTCTGTAAGGTTTTTAAGAAGGAAGATTACTTTTATCCAAAGTAAAATCCAAAACCTTCCCGAGTCGTATTCCGACGAGGCGTGAATTGAAAATCGAGGTTAAGTTCGTGATCGCGTGATTGAATAATCAATGATTTTGATTTTGGATTCTATTTCTACTACTAACATGCAAAAACAAATAAAGGCAAGCTAAAAACGAAAGCAAATAAGGTTAAAATACGAAAACGATAACGGGAATCAAAACCCGAGCTTCTAAAAAACCTAAATTATCAAATTTTAACCACACAAATGCAAATTTAATTTTTAAATGTCCTAAATGATTAAAAATAATTTTAGAAAAAAGGATTATGTTTTTTGACTTTTATTTTATTTATTATGATCTAAAAACACTTTTAGACTAAAAAATTAATTAAAAATACTAAACTAAATTGAAAAAATCTGAAAAATTCAGGAAAAGTCCTTTGTACAGTTTAGAACTTAAGAAAAATAAAAGGGTACAAACAGCTTATCGAAATAAGTTGTTATTAAGCTAAAAAGGGCTGAAAAAAGACCCAAGGGCGAGTTTGCAGTGTGTGGTGGTGTTAAGGTGTTGGTGTTATGAAGGGGAGGTCACAAGTTCGACCCCTGTGACCTCTGTTTTTTATAAAACATTTTTTTTGTTTTCTTTTTAAAAAGTTATAAAATAAGCAAAATTTTGATTTTCTTTTTGAAAAACTAAACTATAAGCAAAACTAACAAACTTTAAAAAAAAGAATTTTTGCTAAAACTCAAAAATAAGCTAGGAATAAGCAGATTGAAGTGACAGACTTGGTTTTTTAACTAAGACTAAAAGGGCAAGACTGTTTGGCTTTTTTAGACATAATAAGCAAGTACCACAACAAATAAGCTTAAAAACAGACTACCCTTGACCTAATAAGCACTAGGGAACAAGAATAAGCAAATAAAATAAGCTTAAAAGGACTTAAAAAGCATGAAGACAGTGGACTTAAAAACAGACTAGCAGGCTAACTCACTACTTTTAAGCTAGAATTAAGAACAAATAAGCTTAGGAAACAAGCTGAAAAGCAAAAACAAAACAAGTTTGACATACAAGGAACATATATAAGCAAAATTAAAGCAATCACTCTAAAGAAATAAGCTAGAAAAGGTCTTATGAAAATGACAGATTACTTGCTAGTTTTTGGCTTTTTGAAATCAAAAGACAATTAAGCTATTTGCAGGCCTATAATAAGCTATCTAAATGATGTTCAAACTACAAAATAAGCTGAAACAGATCAAACTTAAACTACAAACTACTTATGCAAGAAATTTCAGAAGCTAAAACAAACATTAACTTATCTAAATTTTAGATTGAAAAGTGGCTATTTTAAACTTTAACAACTGAAAAATGCACTTTGACAGATTGAATACCAAAACCACAATACAAAAGAACTTCATCACCTTTTTTACTACTGCATTTAAACACTAAATGAAGCATAGACAAAACCTTAAAACAACTTTTTAGTAAAAATCAAATAAAAAAACAGTTTGAACAAGTGTTAAGTCCACATATTAAGAGAACTTGTAGACAAAACCTAAAAATCAATTTTAGACTTTAACAACTTTTGAAAATTGATTAGAATAGCTTAAAAGAGATTGTTAAAGTTAGCTTAGTGACCCAAAACAATTTTAACACTGATTTGACCCATTTTACCTCTTAACCCAAACACTCCTTTAACATTCTCAAATCCATTTTTAGCTTGATTTTTAATGATTTAAGCTAAGGTTTTTAAAGACAGATAATTAACAATGAATATTAAGCAATATTAAGCAATAAGAACATAAAAATAAACACTTAAAATAAACAAATAAGATAAGCAGTATTAAAAGTTAAAACTAACAGTTTTATATAAAAACATAAACAAATAAGATCTAAACTACAAGAAAACATAAATAAGCATTAGACATCAATAATAAGCATAAGCAAGCAGAAAATAAGCAATAAATAAGCACTAGAATAAGCTAACAATAAATAAGCTAAAAAGAAGTAAAAAAGAGACTTACAAGGCCCTTTGCTTAAACAAGAGCATAAAAGGCTCTTAGAGCTATTAAACAAGCTCTAGCTTATCAGTGTGGTCTTCAAAGGCTTTCTAGAATTGGTTTTTCTTCCAAATAAGTTGTGGTACTTTGAGGTGTGATTTTTTGGTGAAATAAGCTTAACACTTAAAAGCTATTATTGCTTAATGAAAACAGATTACATAAGAGCTTAAACAAGAGATTATTAAGTCATTTTCAAAGCTTATAATTCACTAACAATAGAGAAACAGATTTTAACAATAAAACTTGAAATTTCATTAAACTTTACAACTTTTACAATATTTGAAAAGAAAGTACAATAAACTGATAATAAACTGAAAATACAATAAGCTATTCTAATTCTCTACTTAAGACTAGATTCCCTCAAACTAAGAAACTAGTCTTCTATATATATACGAGTAGAGAAGGTTCTAGGTCTTGAGCTTGTGTGTTTCTTCTGTGAGGAGAAGTTAAGAGTGCTCTCCAAGCCTTCAATCTTGGCCATTGATTCTTCTTTGTGCTTCTTCAACCCTCATCATCACCCTTGATTCGTTTCGTCTAATAAAACTCCATGGGATTGCCATAGTGGCCTTGTCTTTATCTGAGGGGTGGGGTTTAGGTTAAGGGGGTGTGATTTTGTTTTGTCGTGGTGTAGGGGAGAGGGAAAGTGACAGATGAATAGTGGGATTTGGGTTTTGGCGGGTAATGGTTAAGGGTAATGGGTGTTTTAGTTGTAACGGGTGTTAGGGGTTTGTTAGGTTTATGATTAATGGTGTAAACCATTAAGGACTAACGGTGTTAAAGGAAAAGGACTAGGGGTGAAAACCATTAAGGACTAATGGTGTTATGGCTAAAGGTTATATGGTTAAGTGACTTGGGCCTTATATTTTGGGCCGGTTAATATAGTTTTGGATTTGGACTTTATAAGGGCTTTTGGTTTAATAGATAAGGCTTAATGGGCTGATCCGGCCCATTAAATGGGGTGCGGGTTGGTCCATTAAAGATGCACACGTCTTTAGCTTTGACTTTTCACGCTCTTTCCAATCCCGTGCCCGATTTTGACCGTTTTGGCTTTATTTTTGTCCTTTAGTTAATATCCGTTACCTGCACAATCATAAATCACAAAACACACTAAATCACAAAACACAGACAAATACAATGTAAATTTTTGATATATTTTGGTCATTTTTAACACGTTTCATTAGTAAAAAAAGGTATGTTAATTAAGCAACATGAAAATCAAACCAATTCATTAGGCAACGAAAGAGTTTGTGATCCCTAGACGTTGGATTTGAATGGCTGTCCTCAGAAAACGGCTACTATTTTTTTTAAGTTTAATTACTAGTAAAACTAGAATATAAATCATATTTTAAACTGGTAAACTTAAATACCAGAATAATATGGGTGATAAAAAGTAATTATAAAACTCCATATAGCATATATTTTACTTCATAGTATAAACCGAAAGCGCCTTATTAAGTAATTAAGTTGAGGTTTAGGACACTTTTGTTACTTTGAACACCGTAACTACAACTGGAATTACTTACTTGCTTAAGGTGAGTTTCATAGCCCCACTTTTTACTTGTTTTGAAATACTTAGGGTGAGAATACATTGCCTGCTTTTACTTACAGACATAAGTACTTTAAACTTTTACGAAATGCCTAAGTTTCCCTATTGCCATGAAGTTCCGTTATCATTAACCGTTAATTACTTTGTGTAAGCGCGAATATTGTGAATAGATCTATTTGGGATTGAACTCCTCGTCTGAGTGTTGGTATCTCTCACTAGACAACTATACTAGTCTATACAGACGCATTTCATTTGAGGAACTATAGGTGTATGGCAATGCATCTACTTGGGGAAAACTTGTAACAACTTGAACTTGGGTTAATGCTTCGGTGTCATGAGCTTAGTGCATTTGTAATAATTTTTCTGTGATATAGTATTTGTTATAATAGTCACATACACTTGGAAATCTTGTGGTCCACTCTTATACTTATTTAAACCTATGATCTCACCAACTTTATGTTGACATTTTATCATGTATTTTCTCAGGTTAATAAGTTGCATGGCTATCTTGTTGGGGTCGCCTGTAGGGTTACCCAATTGTAGTCGCATCATCAAAGTTTTTTTGCATAACTATGTTTATTTAGTTATTTTTCAAACAATTCATCATTTTGTGTTGAAACTATGGATTGTACCTTGTTAAAAACTTATTTTATTTAAATGTATCGAATGGACACCTTTTTAAATGACTCATTCAAAGGTCGTTCTTTATATTCTTGTGCTATGAAGTCACGCCATGGTTACCTTTTCGCTGCGATATTTTGAGGGTGTGACAGATTGGTATCTAGAGCCAAGGTTATAGAGAACTAAGTTGCATTATTAGATCTAGACTATAACCATTACATCATGACATTTCATCATAACATTTCGCGTACATACTCACTATACGTTCACACTAACTTTATGTATACGTTTACACTTGCATGGATATAAATGATGTTTATATAAATATTGAAATTGTCACAGCGATGTGTCTACCTCCCACATCTCTATTTATTCGAACTATGATGATGAGAGCACCGAATCGTCTATCTATTACATTATCCTATCAGACTCAGAGGCTGAGGGCGTCGCCTCACCAACTGCGGTACTTGACTATGCTCTAGTTTCGAACACCGACACAGAGCTATTCGAGGCACCACCATCACCAGATTATGCACTGGCTTTAGATGCTGACACTGAGTTTCTTGAGGCACCAGCCTCACCAGACTACACACTAGGGTCGGACACTAAGTTTGAGCCATCTGAGCATGACCTAGAGGAGTGATCAAAGGAGGATCCTTCTGAGGAGTATCTGATGGAGGATGATGAGCCACTACCAGCTCAGGCTGGACCTGCACCACCTACCCAGCCACAACCTTCCCATCCACCACCTACTATATCTGCCCCTGTTGTCCATCCTAGACAAGAGATTCCACTTTGCCGCCTATATAGGTTACACCCTAATGGGCCACTTCTGATGAATACATCAAGGAAGACGCTGCGGGCACCATTTGTACTTCCACCAGCTATCAAGGCGGCTATCTCCGAGGAGATTGCTGCACCACCTCGTAAGAGGTGCAGATCACCTTCACCACCACCATTACCTTCATCATTGAGTCTATGACCGTTCACCTTGAAGTTTGGCCCGTCGGTTTGAGATAACTCGACGGTACCATAAGGGAAAACTTGAGCAACGGTGAACGGTCCGGTCCAACGGGTTTTGAGCTTGCCCGAGAAGATCTTTAATCGAGAATTGAAGAGAAGAACTCGATCACCAACGTTGAAAACGCGGTTCTTAATCTTGGAGTCATGAATCTTCTTCGTTTTCTCTTTGTAGATTAAAGAGTTCTCGTAAGCTTGATCACGAAGTTCATTTAATTCATTCATTTGAACTTTTCGGTGATCACCCGCGGTCTTAAGGTCAAAATTACAATGTTTCAAGGCCCAATAGGCCTTGTGTTCAAGTTCGATAGGAAGATGACAAGCCTTTCCGTACACTAGCTTATATGGAGTGCACCCGATGGGTGTCTTGAATGCGGTACGGAAGGCCCACAAGGCGTCATCTAACTTATCGGACCAAGAAGTACGGTTTTCACCTATGGTCCTTTCCAAGATACGTTTCAAACCACGATTTGAAACCTCCACTTGTCCACTCGTTTGTGGATGATACGCGGTAGAAAGTCGGTGTGTCACCCTATATTTAAGCATGACCTTTGCAAATTGGTCATTGCAAAAATGGGTACCGCGATCACTAATGATAGCACGAGGAGTTCCAAATCTGGCGAAGAGAGATTTTAAGAAATTCACCACAACTCGGGCATCATTAGTGGGGAGCGCTTTTGCTTCAACTCATTTTGACAAGTAGTCAATGGCCACGAGAATGTACTTGTTTCCTCGTGAAGACGGGAACGGTCCTATGAAATCGATGCCCTACACGTCAAAGATCTCGCATACTTGAATTGCATTTTGAGGCATTTCATCACGTTGTGAGATTTTTCCTTGACGTTTACAAGCGTCACACCGTGTGACCAAGTCATGGGCATCTCGGTAAATAGTAGGCCAATAAAATCCAAAATCAAAGACTTTTTTAGCGGTGTAGTTTTTTAGGAACAAGAAAAGTCTCGGTCACTTCCAATATTAACTAGTCAAAGCCCGTAGTTAGTCAATGTTTAGATTATAAGCTAATATGGCCCAAAGGCCCATGGAAAGCCTTACAAGGCCTATGGCCGGCCACCCTTGGACTATAAATACCCCTCTCCATGCCTTGGAGAGGTGGTTGGTTGGTTGTATGTTTCATTTCACTTAATGCATTTTATGTTCTCTACTTTCTCTCAATAGAAAATACATCCTTCCTCCCACTTTCTCTCTCTAGTTCTTGGTTCATATATCAAAGATTACTTGTAATCTACAATTGGTATCAAGAGCCATGGAGTGATTTGCTTAGTTCTTGTGTTTGTTTTTTTGTCTTTTTGGTTTGTTTTTTTAACCGTACGCATTTTTTTTATTTTCTCTTGTATTCGAAGCTTCTTTGTACACTAAAAGATCATTTACCTAGGTAAATTTGATCTAGTATCTTTGGATATAGGTGTATTTGCTTTGGATCAAAGAAAAATTTATTTTTGTTCATCTTTTGTTTTCAAAAAAACCCTATAAAGTACAAATCTTGATTTTGAAAATTTTAGCTTAAAAACCAAAAAGTTGTCATTTTTAAGGTACCTATAGGTTTAAGAATACTAGTTGTACAAGAAATTTTGGGAAAAAACAATCAAAAAGGTGTCTTTTTGTGTTTTAAAGATTTTGAGTTTTGTCCGTGTGTTGCACGAATTTGCAGCTTCTAGTGGTATCCGAATTTGCAATTTCCTTGTGTATCTGAATTCGCAGTCTGTAGCACTGTTCGAATTAGCAGCTCTCTAGTGGTACCCGAATTAGCAACTTTCGAATTGGCAATTTCTTTTGGTGTTCGATTTAGCAGCTTCCGAATTCGCAAATCACTTTACAACCCGAATTTGCAATTCACATAAGGACACGGATTTTCAATTCTAATAAGGACCCGCATTTTCAATCCACTTAAGGACACGAATTTGCAATCCACTTAAGGACACGAATTTGCAATCCACTTAAGGACCCGAATTTGCAGTTTGTTGTAGAACCCGAATTTGCAATTTTCTTAAGTACCTGAATTTGCAACATACACTTAAAACTCAAATTGATTAATCAAATCTATACGGTTTATTTCTTTGACTTGTAAAATCCCTTGAAACACTCACCTGTTTTCCCGGTTTTGTCAAGAATTGTAAAATCCCATGTAATTTCATGAATTAAAACACAAAAGACAACACCCTCAAACATAATTACTTTCTATCACAGCTCGGTCGATCAGTAATCTTTTTAATACCACTTTATCAATGATGACTCTTGCTGATAAGTCACTTCTCTCGGGTGGTGACAACAAACCACTGATGCTTGAAAAACACTTGCATGACTCGTGGAAAAGCAGAATGGAACTTTATATGATGAATAGACCTCATGGTAGAATGATTCTTGCTTCTGAAAGGGCCACTTGTTTGGCAACATTACAGTGGATGGTGTAACCAACCAAAGGAATATACTGAATTAACTCCCTCCACCGCGCGCGACGCCCCCCCCCCCAGAAACCATTCAGCTGATTGTACAATCCAGAAATAAATATCATATCTACAAGGCCTTCCAACTAAAATTTATGCTCTTGTTAGTCAACATCGTGTAGCCAAGGATATTTGGGAAAAATCAACTGCTCATGCAAGGAACGTCGTTACGAAACAAGAACGAGAAGTGCAATTTGTACGATAATTTTGATAAATTTACATACAAGAAAGGAGAGTCGTTACATGAGTACTACTTCAGATTCACTTTGCTACTCAATGATATGAATATTTACAAGATGCCACTGGAGCAATTTCAAGTCAATACCAAGTTTTTGAATACTCTTCCCGCTGAATGGAGTAAATTCGTTACCGATGTTAAGTTGGTCAAAGACTTGCATACTACTAATGTTGATCAGATTCATGCCCCTTTGGAACAACATGAACGACATGCAAATGAAGTTCGATTGATGCATGAACGCAACTCCAATCCTGTTGCTTTAGTTGCATCTCACCAAATGACACAGTCTCCTTATCAATCTCATCAGCACTCTTACCAGAACTATCAACATCAACAATTTGTTTCACCTTATCCGTCTCCACAGTATGGATCACCTTATCAGTTTCAACAATGTTCAACTCATCAATCATCAACACCTCTTTCGATCACTTATCCATCAAATGAGTATCAATAATAAATTCACCACAACGTTTATTCTCCATCATCATCCATCCCTCAATTGGAATATGCTCCCTTAGTTAACCATCAATCTGAATTTTCCTAACCTGACTCGGGTCTAATTGTACCAGTGTTCCAGAAAGGTGATGATCCTATTAATGCCATCAATCACATGATGTCTTTCTTGACTGCTGTTGTCACTTCCCGCTATCTCACTACTAATAACCAGCTGAGGAATTCGTCAAACCCTAGGCAACAAGCCACCATTAATGATGGAAGAGTAACCGTACAACCAGTATAGGGGAGACAAATTTCTTATGCTGCGTGTACGACAAGAACTTTCACTCCAGGAGCAAGCGGGAATAACTCAGGGAAACAAAGGATTGTTACATGCTACAACTGCAAAGGGGAAGGACACATGTCCAAACAATGCACTAAACCAAGGAGGAAACAGGATGATTCTTGGTTTAAAGATAAAGTGTTGTTGGTACAAGCTCAAGCAAGTGGTCAAATTCTACATGAGGAGGAACTAACATTCTTGGCAGATCCAGGAATCCCAGAAGGTCAAGCCACACAGACAGTCATTACTCACAATGCTGCTTATTAAGCTGATGATTTGGATGCATATACTTTGATAGTGATGAACTTCAACACTGCCATATTTGCTCTCATGGTGAATTTGTGTTGAACGAGTTATATACGTAATTATATATCCAACGTATACGAAATTTCAAAACTACCTTTGTGGACAACGGTAGTAGGAAAATCTTACAAAAAATACTACAGTTAACCGGTAAGTGATTACCGGGTCGTTTTCCCTAAAGACTTAATGAAATTGAGACCTCGTTGTAATTTTGGACAATGACTTGATTGGTTCAACTTTTCTAAATCTATAATTTAAAAACAAATTTAAACAAGCAAGAAAATTACTATTAAGCAATAAATAACCTGTAAATTAAAGAAAAACATGACAAATAAGCAAGAAATATAAACTAAACCCTAAATGATTTTCTAACTTTTTCTAATCTAAATAACATATTTAAAAATAAAATGCTAAGGGAAATTCTAAAATCAGAGAATGGTTAAAGCTTAAAATAAGAAAACAAGAACGGGCGATCGAATTCACGTTCTTTAAAAAGTTTGAACTTTCAAAATATTAAATCTACGGATGTAGATTTCATACCTAAAACCTAGGAATGATGGTAAAAGAAAATTATATAAAAATGAAAAATTAATTTTTTGATTATTTTTCTATTTTTATTGATTTTTTAAAGTTTATATAAAATTAAATGATTTTAAAAATAAAAACTAACCTAAAATTCTAGAAAAAAATTAATAAAAGTTGTAATTAGAAGACTAATTTTATAAAAATTAAAACTAGAAATAAGCTAAAACGAAAAGTCCTAAAAAGCTTATAAAAGGCTACGGCTTATTTTACAAAATGGAAAACTAAAAAGTGTTTAAAAGAAAAGTGAGTGGAGAAGTGTTTGAAAAAGACCCACGGGCATGATGGTTTGTTTGTGTTGAGTGGTGATGACGTGTGTTATGTGAGAAAAGCAAGAGGACACAGGTTCGAATCCTGCCTCTTACTTTTTGCTATTTTTTTTTATTTTGAAAATTTTCAATAAAAGTTATTAAAAAAAGCTAAAAACAAGCAATATTTGTACAATAAACTTTTCCTAAAAGCTCATCAATAAAGCCAGTAAATGGCTTAAAACAGAAGAAAGTACTTAATACTTTTTGTTTTTGCACTAAACTAAAAGAACTAATAAGCTTGCGAAATGCTAAAAATATGAACCTAAATAAGCTACAAGCATTCTAAGCAAACCCAAATAAGCACAATTTGGACAATATCAGAGCGAAACAATGGTGATAAGCTCAAAGCAGGAGAGCTCCTATGCATAGAACTGAATACCAAACAGTCAGGAGGGACTTTTTGAGCTTATTCTTTTAGCCACAAACAAATCCTTATGGCTAAGAAGCTAATACCACTAAAGAGCTTATCCAAAAGACTACTTAAATCAGCATTTTAAAATCATTTTGAAACTCAACTTCTTAATGAAAAAGCTTTTTGAAAACAGCCAATTCACTCAGTACATACTGAATGAACTGGCTGTTGAGTTTTTGAAAAGACAAAGTGTTGTTTTAAAAGCTAAAAAACAGATGGCTAAATAAGCAATATGATACAAACAAAGCTTAAACAGATCTAAAATACCCTACAAACTACTTGAGTAGAAAATTTCAAAAGCTAACACTAATTATTACTAGCTGAATTTAAAGCATGAAAATGACTAGAAGTTAATCTAATTATCTGATGCAGATGACACCTTAATTGATAAATCTTCTAAAAAACTAACAAAAACAGGGTTAAATTAATAGTTTTATTATCTTTAATCAACCTAAACAAGAGCAAGTAGATCAACAATTTCGGTCTTTTAAAAACAAGCTTGAGCTTAATACGCACAAGGAACTGAATTGACAGATCTAAACTACAACTTACTAACTAAATTTGAAAATAGATTTAAACCTACAAGACACTAAAATCTTAATCTTATAATCCTAATTATGAAGTTTAAAAAGAATTCAAGAGACCAAATGGACTCAAGCAGTACTAACTTGAGTTAGTACTGTTTGACCCAAACACTCCCTTAAAATCTTCAAACTCATAATCAGCTTATAAAAGTGAGAATTAAGGCTCAACTTAGTATTACCAAATAGTAACTAGCTTAATAAAAACCTAATGAACATTTTTCAGTTAACAAATAAGCCAGAATAATAAGCTAATGAGTTATGCTACCATTATTTTTTTGATTTTGTAAACTGTTTTATAACTAGAATATGAAAACTGAGATTAATACTAAAAACTTAACAAAATAAGCATCAATTAAAAATAACAAACAAAATTAAGCTATTCTAAATAATAAAAAGCAGACAATAAGCAGATTTAAGCTACTATGCAAGTATTAAGACTAGAATTGAAATAACAGCAAGAGCATAAAGAAATTTAAAGGAAAGTGTATGTACCTTAATCCCTTGCACTAAACTGTGATAAAAATTAAACCTATTAAGCTCTACCTACCCAGCTTATTTTAATAAGCTTTGATATGTGTGAAAACACATATCCGTTTTATATCAAAAATGACCCATAAAAGACAAAATTATGCTTAAAATGTTTGTATATTGCTTGTTTTGTCTTTGTGATTGTGTAGGTACGGATATTGCAAAAATCACAAGAAAACGGTCAAAGCCGGACAAACACGGACAATCACGGACACGGGAAAGGAAAGATTGTACAAGAGCCGGGGATTTGATAGTAAGAAGGGTTAAAAATCAATGGTCAACTCTGGGTCAACATTGGTCAAATGGTCAAACCTGGTCAAACCTATAAAGACAAAACCCATAAATTACCAAAACAGTCCCTCAAGTTAAACCAAATTTCAAAATTATCCCTAAAAGCCCTAACGGTCGTTATCTTTTATTAAACCTAAAACCAAGCTTGTTTACATTTACCAAATCCAACCTAAAATAATAAACCCATAACCCACAGTCCATTTTCTTTTTTATAAAACTAGCCCAAGTCAAACATCTTTTCCACCCGGTCAAATACTCAAACGAGTAAATGGTAAAAAAGGCGCCAAAATTAGTTACCACTGTTCATCATCTCCTTCATTTAACCACACGCTCAAAACAAAGGGTAAATGAAAATCAAGTACGTGGCCAAGTAATTCAAGTGCTAAGGTCCAACATGGCAGAGTTATACGTCATTCAAGGCTTTGATTGGTTGAAACCCAAGAAGAATGACACGCGGGCAAACACACAAGGGCAAGGATTTTACACTAAATCCTTCCCTAAAGAAGCACAAAAGGATCAAACCACGGATTGCCACGTTGGCAATCCGTGTGAGCATATCTAATCCAACGGTGAAGAATATTGAGCCAATGATTAGAGATGAAGGAAGGGTCAGGATCATTTGGAGCGTATAACAACCTGGAGACCTAGAAGCTTCCTCTCAGGCTATAAATAGAGTCACTCACTCACACACAAAGGATCTTCTTTTTCAGTTTTTAGCTTTTAGTAGTAGTTTATAGTTTATTTTATCTTATTTGTAATTTTTAGCTTATTCAAGTTTTTTTAGTGTAATCTGATTTTAAATAAGCTTTGTAATCTCTTCTTATTAATATAATCAAGTTTGCTTTCAAATTCTGTCTTTCCTTTAAGATTTTTATAAATAAAATATGTTGAAATTGTCAAATAAGCTCGAATAAGCCCTTATACACTCATTAAGCTTAATTACCCTTGGAATTGGATGGCTGCTTGGTAATTAAGTTTTGGTTTAGTCCTGAAGGTCATGAGTAGGTTTAGATTAGGTCTCGCATTAATAAGCTCTTAACAGCTTATAGCTTATAAGTTATAAGCTAGTGGTTTAAGCTCTTTATTGAGTTTATGATCTCTGTTTAGCTGAGATCTGAGGTACATTTTCTTATCCTTTTTAAGTATTTATAAGTTTTAGTTAAAATTTATAGAAATCCAAAAATTTGTGCTCATTTAAGTTTAGCTTATTGTAGTGCTTATTGTAGTGCTTAATATTGCTTATTTTCTGTTAGTAATTGCTTATTAGTTCTTATGTAGCCTAGTTATAGATCTGTTTTAACTTAATTCAGTTTAGAATAACTTGTTATAGTTTAAAATTTGAAAATCTCAAAATAAAAGGGTGTTTGGAAACTAGTTTTAACCAAAAGCTAAAACTAGTTTGGTTATCATTTGGCCAATAAGCCAAATTGATTTAACTTTAACTTAGTGTAGAAGTAGTTTTAATCAAGTTAAATTCAGTTTTTAATGCAATCATAAGTAGTTTGAGTTTATCAGCTTACTCTTAGTGCTTAACTGTCCTTGGAGTGTTTATTAGATAAGCTTGACTTGAAAAGCTGTTTCTAGTTGTTCATTTAAAACCTAATTCAGTTGTTAGTTCATTTCAAATTAGTGTCAGTAGGATTTAAGCCTTAATTTGCAATTTCAGTGTCAAAACCAAAGAAAGAAAACCAAAACAAAAAGTTTTATTTTGTTAAGCTGTCACTTTGATAGCTTATTTTCATAGCTTATTTACCTTTCAAAATACTTTTTGAGTCTTAATTTGTGTTCTCTAGTGTCAAAACTAAATCCGTTTTCAGGTTATAATGTCATAAGGATTCAATAGATTATCTTAAAATAAGCTTAAAGTTTCTACTTCAGATGTACTTTGCAAAAGCAAAAGTGAGTTTTTAGTTCAAATTAGCTTTTTTTAAGTAATTTTTTAGCTTAAGCCGAATTTCAAAATAAATTTCAAAAGTTGTTTTGAGCTCTTTGTTGGTCATTAATTAGCTGTTGCCTACATAAAAAGCTGTAAGGATCCATTGACACAGCTTATTGTGAGCTTATAGTTGGGAGTTTAAAAAAAAATTCATATCCTTGTCCTTGATATCTGTTTTTGCTTTATTAAGTAAAAGCTTAGTAGTACTAACACTAAGTTAGTAATGTTTGAGCTTATTTGGAGATTTCAGGCTTATTAGTTATTCTCTAGTAGCTTATTAGGTTAACTTTAGTCTTAGGAGTGCTTTTTGTTCTTAGGTTTTAGCTTATTTCAGCTTGTGAAGTTCTAAAATTCTATAAAAAGCCAAAAAAAGTAGTTAAGTAGTTTCTGTCATTTCTTTAAGCAATTTACAGCTTATTTAGTGCTTTTCATAAAAAGTTTCTTTTATTAAAAATGCTTATTTTCAGCTAATTTACAACTTTGCTTTTATAAGTTTTCAAAAAAAAGGGGGGAAGGTGGAAATCGGGGGTGAGCAAGGCTCGAACCCCCGACCTCAACACCCTCAACCCTTATAAGTGCACAACACCACACACCACTACCATCTTGCCCTGGGGACTTTTTCGTTATAGGATTACAAAATTTAATATTTGTACAGGTTTTCTCCCTTTTAAGCTAATAAGCTGTTATAGCTTTTTACACAGCTTATTCGATAAGCTGTGTAATCAAGCTTATTTTTCCTAGGTTCTATTTAGTTCAAGCTATTTTTTGTATTTTTTTAGAATTTTTATAAATAGGTTAGTATTTTTAAACATTTATTTTTGTTAAAAACTTTAAAAAATCATAAAAAATAGAAAAATAATCAAAAAAATATAATTCTTTTTTAGAAAATTTTCTTTTATCGTAAAGTTTCTAGGAAAATTAGTTTTGCTTTTGTAGGGTTTAATTTGCAAAATTTCATTTTTTTAAAGAACGGGATTCGTTCCCGTTTACATTTTTCGTGTTTTTAAGCTCATTTCAACTCCGTTTTTGTTCTAATTTTCTTTAAACTTACTTTTTAGTCAATTAGAGTCTATTTAAAAAGAAAAATTCATTTTAGGTTTAAATTTGGAAATTTAGGGTTTTTAACTGCAGTTTAGGGTTCTCGTTTTGCGTTTTTAGTTAAAGTTTAATTTCCCTTTATTTGTTTTCGTGCTTAATTGTTACCATTTGCTTATTTTAATTGTTTTTTAATTCATAGAAGTAGATAATCAAATCAATCTTGGTTATCAATTCAAATCATTGTCCAAACAACAAACGAGGATTCAATTTTATAAATCGTTGGGGAATAACGACCTGGGAATCATACTTCCCGGTTAATATACGTATTATATTATATATATTTGTGAAGATTTTCCTTTTTACCTTTGTCCTCAAGGGTAATTTGAGAATTTTCTATCATATTATATTTTATAGTTACGTGTGTTGCTTTACTACGAATCAAGCATTCTAAAAAAACCATAAGCTCTTCCAAATTTAGCTTATCATCCAAAAGCTCGTTTCCTTTTTCCAACTGAATAACTAATCAAATTAGCTCAAATAAGCTTTGTGGATGCTTATTTGAGCTTAGAGAGTATAGGTGAACATAAGACAACTTATTCAAAGCTTATTGAAGCTTATTATCAAATTTAGCTAAATTAAACATAAACATAGTTTAAAGTAAAAGCTATTTTATTAATAAATGAAGAAGAAAATTAAATTAAGAAAATACAAATAAGCTTAAATTAAGCTATTATTAAGCTATCTACACTACTCCTACTCCTAGATCTAGATGCCCTTAAACTGTGAGTGAAAGCTTCCTTTTATAGCCTTGAGATGAACATTCTAGATTCCAGGGACGCTCCTCCCTCCTTGATCTCAACCATTAATTCATAACCGTCTTCATACCACTTGATCTTAGCCGTCTATGACCTTCCACGTATTTGTAGCCAATCAAATGTCTCGGGATCGCCAACGTGGCTCCTCTAGGTGTCAGATGGTGTCAGAGCTTCTAGAAACAAGGGTAATTACCATTTAAGTGGGGGTGAATTTGGTGCAGGGTAATGTTTGAGACGGAAGGTGAATAGTAAAAGGTATTGGCGCCTTTTTCTTTCTTTTAACTTCGTTTGACCCGACGTTATGAAGGTGTTGACTTGGGCTACGGTTTATATTTAAGGGAAATGGGCCATTGTTTTGATTTGGGCTCGGTTAAGGGGTTTAAGGGATTAGTTATTAAGGAACTTAACGACCGTTAGTCCCTTAATGGTTAAGGACTAACGGTGTTATTGTTTTAGGACTTTTAGTGAAAATGAATTTAACAATAAGGCTCTTTTGGGTATTTTGAGGGTTTTGGCATTTTGTGGGTTGACCAAGGTTGACTTTGTTGACCTTTTGCTAGAAACTTCCGGCTCTTGTGCACTCTATCCGTTCCCGTGTTCGTGTTTGTCCGGATTTGACCATTTTCTTGTGATTTTTTGTAATATCCGTACCTACACATCACAAATGACAAAACAAGCAATATACAAGCATAATTTGCATAATTTGTTCATTTAAGGCCTTTTTTGAAATAAAAAGGATATGTGATTTCTCACATATCAGTGCTTATTTGGTATTGCTTATTGTTGTGTATGGATTAACTAGTGGGATAACAACAACTCTAGGCATGTGTGGATGACGGTAGTTTCCATGAGTAGCGCTTCGTAAGCTGCAGGAATCTACCAAGAAGATTCGATTGCTGAATTTATTAACACCACTCGTGAAAAAAATGGAATACTTAACACCTAAACTCGTATACACACAAAAATTAGATAATCATTTACTCTAAAAAATGATTGCAATGCAGTATGTTATATCCACTTTAGCACACAATAAAAATCACATAGCACAATCACTTAAACACATATAATGAACCCTTAGCCATTTATATAGGTAACATAAATGATTAATCACGGTTGTCACAAATCCCGAATTTGCTGTTTCTACTGTATCTACCGGAATTTGCAATTCTTAGTATCACCCGAATTTGCATTTCTCAGTATCACCTGAAATAGCAGTTGCTTAGTATCACCCAAATTTGCAATTCTCAGTATCACCCGAATTAGTAGTTGATAGTAGCACCCGAATTCGCAATTACTTAGAAGTACCCGAATTTGCAATTTCTTAGTAACATCCGAATTCGCAATTTCTTAGTAGCATCCGAATTCGCAATTACTTAGAAGTACCTAATGTAATTTCTTTAGTAACACCCCGACATTCACATTTTGTAATTAACCGAATTTGCAACATAAACTTAAAACTCAAATTGCTTAATCAAAATTATACGGTTTATTTATTTGACGTGTAAAATCCTATGAAACACTCAATTGTTTTCTCGATTTTGTCAAGAATTGTAAAATCCCGTGTAGTTTCAAGACCTAATACACACAAAAAACAACAACCACAAACACAATTACCTTCTATCACTTCTTGATCAAACAATAATCTTTCAACATACAAATTTCTCAATGACGACTCTCGCTGACAAAGCAATTCTGTCGGGTGCTAACAATCGTCCACCCATGTTGGAAAGAGATATGTATGATTGTTAGAAAAGCATAATGGAGCTATACATGTTAAATAGATATAATGGACGAATGTCTTGATCCGTGAAAATGATCCACTCATTTGGCCTTCAATTGAGGAAAATGGAGTTAAATAAACCAAAGAAATATTCTGAGTTATCTGCTACGGAAGCAATTCAAGCTGATTGTGATATCAAGGCAACAAACATCATTCTCCAATGGCTACCACATGAGGTCTATGCATTGGTTAGCATCATAGGTGCCAAGGAAACCTTTGGGAAATAATTTCAACTCTCATGCACGGAACTTCATTGAGTAACAGAAAAAGAGTGTATAAGCTTTATGATGAATTCGATAAGTTTGCTTACTACGAAGGGGGTAATACTTACATGATTATACTGATATTTTCACTGCTACTTCAATGGACATGAACATTTACAATATGAAACGGAAAGAATTTCAAGTGAACCACCAAGTTTTTGAATACTCTTCCTCCTGAGTGGAGCAAATTTGTGACTGATATCAAACTTGTTCGGGATTTGCACATAACTAACATAGATCAGCTTCATGCTTACTTGGGGCAACATGAATTTCATGCAAATGAAGTTCGTTTAATGCATGAAACGCATAACTCCGATCCGCTTGCTTTCGTTGCAACCATAATGGACCAGTCTCCTTATCAGACTCATCAAAACTATACTAAAACACTCAATTTCAACAAGTTTCACCATATCAGTTCCTACAAGGTGGTTCACTTAACAACATTACTCAAATATTCAATCATCAACATCTTTCAAACACTTATCCTATCACATGATTATCAATCATCAATTCACCATAACGTTTATTCTCCATCATCATCTATACGTAAATTGGAATATGCTCCCTAAATAACCAACAACCTGAATTTTCCCAACAAGACTCGGGTCTAATTGTTCTAGTGTTCCAGAACGGTGATGATCCCATTGATGTAATCAATCACATGATGTCTTTCTTGACTGCTGTTATCACTTCCCGCTGCCCTACTACCAACAATCAGCTGAGGAATTCGTCAAACCCTAGGCAACAAACTACCATTAATAATGGAAGAGTAACCTTACAACCAATTCAGGGGAGACAAACTTCTTTAGCTGCGGGTACTACAAGGACATACACTCCAGGACCAAGTGGAAGCAATTCTGGGCGATACAAAGGATGTTCTCTGTTAAATAGAAAGGGGAATGGCACCACATGTCCAAACAATGCACTAAACCTAAAAGGAAACGGGATGATTCTTGGTTTAAGGATAAAGGTGTTATTGGTACAATCTCAGCAAGTGGTCTATAAATATCTACCATGAGAGGATCTTGACATTTTTGGCAGATCTAAGATTCTTGAATGGTCAAGTCCACATAACTGTCATTACTCACAAAGTTGCTTATCAAGCTGAGATTTGGGACACATATGCTTGAATGTGATGACTCACACTGCCAAAGTTGCTCTCATGGTGAATTTATCTCATTATGGTTAGATGTTCTCGTTGAGGTACACAATCCTGATAATATGGAATAATAATATGAATCAATTAAGCTGTGAGGCGATGCCGTTTCAGAACGTAGGAATGTTGTGAACCATCGAGACTGAATAACAGTGATAGCAAATATTCATTCCTTATTCTCTTAGTGATTGAATCTCATATAGGCAGCTTTCACGTGAATTCTAAACTCCTCTACCACAATAAGATGCAAAATGATATTATATGTGATTGAAACAATTGAGAAACCAAGTAGTAAATTGTACAAGTTAATTGGAAAATAAAAGTGGTCAATGATACTTTAACTATGTGTTTTAATAGTATAAGGAAACAAGTTAAAGTTTTGAAAGAGGACAAAAATGTTGATTTACGGAGTAATGATCTCGCTTCTATTAAGTGCACAGTCTAAGAAGATTGATCTTTAAACAATACTATTCAGAACATTTAGAAGAAAATGAATCTTTAATGCAAACGGCTATCTCTTTTAAAAAAAGGATTTTAAGAAAGAAGAATCAAGGACATCGATGGAAGAGATTGCGTTAGAAAAGAGATCAAACAGCTAGATAATAGTGTTTTTAAAAGAGATCATCTGCACAACTGTCTTACATTTGAAAAACTTAGTTTTCTATGATAACACCATAAACAAGTCTAGGTTTTTAAATCCTTTTATCTGAAGAAATCTAGCAGTTGGAAAAATGCTTTATGATGGTAATGTCATTAAGGATACGAGTGCTATTGTGATTCCTGACTCCGAAGAGACCCTATGCTTGCTAAAGAGAGTCGTTCAAAAATGCCTTTAAAACAACAAGATCCTATTCTATTGAAAGAAAGTAATACTACACAGTAGATTATGTGTCCTTAATCAACTTCTTAGATTTTGAAAACACGATTTGTTCACAAACTGATTATCTGCTGAACAAGCTTTTGGTATAGATTATGTGAATTCTTCTCGTATTCTAGTAAACCCACCAAAGTTGAGGTTCCAAAAGAACTTCCTAAAGTCAGCATGGTTAATACGAGTTTGAAGAAACTTAAACATAATCTTGTTGGTTTTGACGTGGTTTTCAAAGAAAGAACCACACCCACAACCATCACTGAAGGCTCGTGGGGGTTCGAACGTACAAAAGCTTATTTTAGGGATGAAATAATTCCATTTGTAAAAGCTCTGAAGGACTTATTTAATACATTCGATCAATATTTGATTGATGAACTTTCTGAAGTCTAAAATGTCTTCCATCAAATGGAACAGGCTGTGGAACAACATCGTTTAGAGTCAAAAACATTTGAAGTTAAAATGAATCAAGTTTTGAACAAAAATGAACGACTCTTGGAACAAGTTATTAGCAAAGATATCGTGAACACTATTGTGAATTCTTCTGTGGATATTGCTTCTGTGAATGTGCATGAATGTGAAAAGTGTCTCAAACTTAAGACTGAGCTTCTCAACAAAAAGGATTTCGTTGAAAAAGAGATTTACAATAAACTGTTCAAAAGTTTTACCACTCTTGAAAAACATTGCATCTCTTTAGAAGTTGATACTCAACTTAATCAGGAAATTTTTCAAAGGGACAATTTTGTTTCAAATCAAAGTGCTCCAAGTTTTGATCAATTATTTGAATTAAATGAATTGAAAGCTCAGTCCCAAGAGAAAGACACGGTCATAAAGAAGTTAAAAGAGAGAATTAAATCTCTAAGTGGAAAAATGAATGAGGATAAAACAGACCTATAAGCAACTTTATGACTCGATTAAACCAGCACGTATTCGATCAAAAGAACAATGCGATGATTTAATTAATCAAGTCAATCTAAAGTCTGTGGAAATCTCTGATTTAAATGCTAGTCTTCGGGAAAAAGTTTTGGAAATTACATATCTTAAGGATGACTTAAGAAAACTTAAAGGAAAAGCTCTAGTTGATAGCGATGTTACAAAACACCATAGTGATCCAGAAATGCTTAAGATTGATGTAGAACCAATAACCCCTAAATTGTTGAATAAAAAGATAGCTCACTCTGCCTATATTAAGCACACTCAAGAAGAGCTACAGTTCTTAGGGATCTAGTTGAACATGTTAAAAAAATATCCACTAGATCTTTCCTTAAAATATGCCTGTAGGTATGCTAAACTAATTCAGGAGTTGCTTACACACATAAGTAAAACCTTCCTGAGTGTCAACAATACTGATGGAAAATTAGTGGTTGTGACCCCAAAGAACAAGGACAAAAAAGTTAGATTCACTAAGCCCATCACATCCTCAGGATACCCAATCACCAAAACAGCCTCTACATCAAACCTAGTTACTATCAAATCCTTGTCGTCTTACTACAGGAGTAATAACGTCTACTAGTGCTTGCGGATCACAGCCTTCAGGCAATACAAAGAAAGATAGAATCGAAAACACGAAGTAGTACCAGAAGAATAAGTAGAAGCCCACTGGAAGTTGAAATATAGTTTGAAAAATAAAGACTGTGTTGTTAAACCTAAAGGAACTGCTTATATGCAGCATTCCAAGCTTAATGCGAATTCTGAACTTAAATGTGTTAAGTTTAATGGTTGCATGCTTTCTGATAATCATGATTTGTGTGTTTCTTGAATTTTATTCAATAATGTGATTGCTGTAATAAATCTAAATCTGTTAAGCAAAGTTCCAAGAGAAAAGTTTAGAACCCCCCCCCCACCCCCCCCCCACCCCACCACCAACCAAACAGGAAAGGTGTTTACAAATATTAGATGCATCTGGAGACCTACTGGTCGGACCTTCACTATAGTAGGAAATGCGTGCCTTTTAACTAAGATTACCACAACTACTGAAGTACCCCTTAGGAAACCAACTGCTCTAGAAAATGAAACACCTAAGTCTGTTGTAACATTGGTTTACTCAAGGAAACCTAGGAAATCTAAAATTAATGTTCCCGTTAGCAAATCTAAGGTTCTTAAATATGTATCTGCTAACAAAAAGGAACCCATTCAATCTTGGGGATCCATAGTTTCCGATGTTCTATCTTCCTCTCTTGATGACTGCAGGTCGTCCAAATTGTTCTCTGGTATTTGGACTCCGGCTGCTCCAAGCATATGATCGGAGATCGCTCTCAGCTCACCAATTTCGTCAATAAATTTTTAGGTACAATTAAATTCAGAAATGATCACGTGGCAAAGATATTGGGATATAGTGATTATCAGATTGGGAATGTTACGATCTCAAGGGTTTACTATGTGGAAGGACTTGGACACAACTTATTCTCCGTTGGGCAATTTTGTGATTCGAACCATGAAGTTGCTTTTCGTCAACACACCTGCTTCATTCAAAATTTAGAAGGTGTTGATCTATTAACTGGATCTTGAGGCAACAATATGTATACTCTGTCTCTTGGAGATATGATAACGTCCTCTCCTATATGTCTCTTGTCAAAAGCCTCAAAGACTAAGTCCTGGCTATGACACCGACGTCTGTCTTATCTAAACTTTGGTGCAATCAACCATTTAGCTAGACACGGTCTTGTTCGAGGTCTCCCTAAGCTAAAATTTGAAAGCCTTTCTGTGTTCTGCTTGTGCAATGGAAAAAGCAAGAGAACCCCACAACCTAATCTGAAGACACCAACCAAGAAAAACTTTATCTTTTTGCAATGGATACTTTGTGGACCAATGAGTGTTGCAAGTGTAATGGAAAGAAGTACATCTCAGTCATTGTTGATGATTTACTCTCGATTTACATGGGTTATGTGTCACACCCCCAGTCGGGCCTGGTCGGGTTAAACTGCCGAGGGCGTGACGTCATAACAATTGAACCAAATAAATAAGAAGACCAATAATCATGGACGTTTGAAATGTTGTGCTGTAGCATAGAAAATATTTATTAAGTTTTAAACCATAATGTTTTTAGTTAAAGGTAGCAGAGCTAACAAGTTTTGATGATGACACGAGGTAAATAATAGCTAGGTCTTGAAATTGAGTCTGTAGAGATTGATCATCTTAAATAAACTCTTTCCAAACATTTAAAAGAAAAGGAATCTTTAATGCAAATGGTTACTCTTCTCAAAAATGATTTTAAGAAAGAAGAATCTAGAAACATTGATAGGGAAATAGCTTTAGAAAAGCGGATCAAACAGCTAGATAATATTGTTTTTAAAAGAGATCAATCTGCACAAACTGTTCACATGTTGACGAAACCTCAGTTTTTCTATGATCATACCACTAAACAAGCTCTAGGTTTTCAAAATCCTTTCTATCTGAAGAAAGCTCAGCAGTTGGAACCAAAGCTATATGTTGGTGATATTATTGAGAAAACTAATCCCATTGTGATTCCTGACTCTGAAAGACCTTAATACTTGCTGAAGAGAGTCGTTCAAAAATACTTTTAAAACAAAAGGATCCTATAATGCTAGAAAAGAATGTTAATACTACACTAGTCGATTATGCTCGTCTTAACCAACTTTCTCAAGATTTTGTAAAACGATTTGTTCCACAAACTGAATTATCTGCTGAACAAGACTTTTGGTCTCAGAATTCTATGATTTCTACTGAACCCACTCTTTCTAGAAGACCCACCATAGTTGAGGTTCCAAAAGAACTTCCTAAAGTCAGCATGGTGAATACGAGTTTGAAGAAACTTAAACACCATCTTGCTGGTTTTGACGTGGTTGTCAAAGAAAGAACCACACCCACAGCTATCACTGAGGGCTCGTGGGGGTTCGAACATACAAAAGCTTGTTTTAGGGATGAAATAATTCCATTTGTAAAAGCTCTGAAGGACTTGTTTAACACATTCAATCAATATTTGGTTGATGAACTTTCTGAAGTCCAAAATGTCTTTCATCAAATGGAACAGGCTGTGGAACAACATCGTTTAGAATCCAAAACATTTGAAGTTAAAATGAATCAAGTTTTGAACGAAAATGAACGACTCTTGGAACAAGTGTTAAGCAAAGATATTGTGAACATAATTGTGAATTCGTCTATGATTAATGCTTCTGTGAATGTGCATGAATGTGAAAAGTGTCTCCATCTTGAGACTGAGCTTCAAACGGATTTCATTGAAAAAGAGATTTATGATAAACTATTCAAAAGTTTCACCACTCTTGAAAAACATTGCATCTCTTTAGATGTTAATTCTCAACTTAATCAGTAAATTTTTCAAAAGGACAATCCCGTTTCAAATCAAAATGCTCCAAGTTTTGATCAATTGTTTGAATTAAATAAATTGAAAGCCCAGTCCCAAGAAAAGGACACGGTCATAAAGAAGGTTAAAGAGAGAATTAAATCTCTAAGTGGAAAACAGAATGTGGATATGATTAAAAAGGACTTAGAAGAGATTGAAATTATAAATATTGATACGGATCATAGGGTAACAAAGCTTATTGTTGAGAATGAGCATTTGAAACAGACCTATAAGCAACTTTATGACTCAATTAAACCAGCACGTATTCGATCAAAATAACAATGTGATGACTTAATTAATCAAGTCAATCTAAAGTCTGTGGAAATTTCTGATTTAAATGCTAGTCTTCAGGAAAAAGTTTTGGTAATTACAGCTTTCAAGAATGACTTGATTAATTATCATTTGTGTGTTCTTGATTTTATCAATAATGTGAATGCTCGTAAAAAATCTAAATCTGTTAACAAAAGTTCAAAGAGAAAAGTTTGGAAACCAACAGGAAGGTGTTTTCAAATATTGGATACATCTAGAGACCTAATGGTCGAACCTTCACTATAGTAGGAAATGTATGCCCTTTAACTAGGATTTCCACAACTACTAAAGTACCACTTAGGACACCAACTGCTCTAGAAAATGAAACACCTAAGCCTGTTGTAACATTGGTTTACTCAAGGAAACCTAGGAAATCTAAAACTAATGTTCTTGTTAGCAAATATAAGGTTCTTAAATCTGTATCTGCTAACAAAAAGGAACACAGTAAATCTTGGGGATCTATAGTTTCCGATGTTCCATCTTCTTCTCTTGATGAATGCAGGTCGTCTAAATTGTTCTATGGTATTTGGACTCCGGCTGCTCCAAGCATATGACCAGAGATCGCTCTTAGCTCACCAATTTCGTCAATAAGTTTTTGGGTACAGTTAAATTCGGAAATGATCACATGGTAAAGATATTGGGTTATGGTGATTATCAGATTGGGAATGTTACGAGCAAGGGTTTACTACGTGGAAGGACTTGGACACAACTTATTCTCCGTTGGGCAATTTTGTGATTCGAACCTTGAAGTTGCTTTTTGTCAACACACCTGCTTCATTCGTAATTTATAAGGTGTTGATCTATTGACTGGATCTCGAGGCAACAATATGTACACTTTATCTCTTGGAGATATAATGGCGTCCTCTCCCATATGTCTCTTGTCAAAGGCCTCAAAGACAAAGTCCTGGCTATGGCACCGACGTCTGTCTCATCTGAACTTTGGTGCAATCAACCATTTAGCTAGATACGGTCTTGTTTGAGGTCTCCCTAAACTTAAATTTAAAAAGGACCATCTGTGTTCTGCTTGTGCAATGGGCAAAAGCAAGAAGAAACCCTACAAACCTAAATTTGAAGACACCAACCAAGAGAAACTTTATCTTTTGCACATGGATCTTTGTGGACCAATGCGTATCGCAAGTATTAATGGAAAGAAGTACATCCTCGTCATTGTCTATGATTACTCTCGATTCACATGGGTTAAGTTCTTAAGGTCAAAAGATGAAGCTCCAGATTTCATAATCAAGTTTCTCAAGATGATCCAAGTGCGGCTTAAAGTACCTGTCTGACGCTTCATAACAGATAATGGAATTGAACTTGTTAATCAAACTTTGGTTGAATATTATGAGAAGGTTGGCATCTCTTATGAAATATCTGTTGCTCGCTCTCCACGGCAAAATGGTGTCGTTGAAAGACGAAATCGTACGCTAATTGAAGCTGCCCGCACAATGTTGATTTATGCGAAAGCTCCGTTATTTTTATGGGCAAAAGCAGTTGCTACCGCATGTTACACCCAAAATCGTTCCATCATACGCCTTCATCACGGCAAAACACCATATGAGCTTTTACATGACAAACTTCCCGACTTATCATTTTTCCATGTATTTGGTGCACTCTGCTATCCGACAAATGATAGTGAGAATTTGGGTAACTTACAACCGAAGGCTGATATTGGTATTTTCATTGGTTATGCACCCACAAAGAAAGCATTTCGAGTTTACAACTGACGTACCAGACGAATCATTGAAACAATTCATGTAGACTTTGATGAGCTGACTGCGATGGCTTCTAAACATAGCAGTTTAGGACCCGTACTTCATGAAATGACTCCTGTAATAATCAGTTTAGGACTCGTGCCAAACCCTCCTCCTTCAACACCGTTTGTACCACCTTCAAGAACTGATTGGGATATATTGTTTCAACCGTTGTTTGATGAATTACTGACTCCTCCACCAAGTGTTGATCTCCAAGCCCCTGAAGTCATTGCTCCAATTGATGAAGTAGTTACTCCAGTTCTCGTTGTATTAACCGGTTCACCTTCCTCAACAACAGTTGACCAAGATGCACCATCGCCAAGTAACTCTCAAACAACACCCGAAACTCAACCTCCCGTCATTCCTAATGATGTTGAATAAGACAATCATGATATTGAAGTTGTCCAGTTCTCGATGTATCTATATGGTTGTTAAATTCCTGATACAACAGTGCCTTGACCAAGATGCAACCATCACCCAAGTAACACTTAAACAACTCCCAAAATCTCAAACCTCCGGGTTTCCTAACGATGTTTGAAGGAAGGAGCAATTCTTGACTATTGCATTTCTCATACATATGGGTTATATGATTCTGTACTTGGTTTCCCAATTCTAGGAAATCCCTTGTGATCAATCTTCATCGTCAGATTATATTAATGACAGATTGTGTCATACCTGGTATGTGTTTAATAACAACACCATTTACCTTTAAAAATAAGTTAAAATAGCCAAAAACGGACTATTTAAAATGCCAAATGATATGCTTGTTTTGCTAATTGTGTTGTGCATGAATGGATATCTAAGAAAAGGTCACGGAAATGAACGAGATAGCCAATAACTGACAAAACCGGAACACGGAATGGATAAAAGCGTGGAAAAAGACATGTCAAGGGACAAAGCCCAAAGTCGGAAAAAGTCAACCAAAGTCAACCTGACAATCCAAATCAAAATGTGAAAGCAGAAAATAAGTTGTTGGACCAAAATGTGCCAGAGTCCCTAACTTATTACATGGAAGGATATAAAGAAGATACTCTGTGGAGGGACTACAACTGCCAACTCACTAATAGTTTAAACACATAAGGGGTGTTCCTGGCAAAACATCTAAACTATTAACCCACCTAAGGACGTATGATGCAAACAACTCCTATAACAGGAGGGACCTTTGTCGCTGTAAAGCCACCAAACTAGTTACCTCACATGGACTATAATTGCAACAATTACTATAACCATGAGGGACCTATTTGACAAATTCACAAACTCACAAACTCACAACTCATTTTTTGCAAGCACTGTGTATTTCTTCTACACCATTTCTCTCGCTAAAACCCACAAAAACCCACATCACTGTCACTCGTCATCCTCGTTGACCTCCCCACATCCTACCAAAAACTTTCACCCTTATAAACCCCATACTCCACATGGTCATTGTTAAAGCCTGGACGCAATCCAAATAAACTCCATAATTCAAATCTATGCTTTGACATTGTGAACGACTTTAGTTGGGCTCCACGCATAATGGAAGGAGCCAAGGATTGTTTTGTGTTTTACACACCCAACAAGCACAAAGGGCTGTTTTGTGTCTACAAAGAAGCACAGAAGTGAAGTAAAGAAGAGAAGACCAAACCCTAGCTTATTTGGCTATAAAAGCCTTTGTAAGCCATTGTGGCTAAAAAAGTTAGTTTTTAAGAGAGTAATTTTTGAGTTCAGTTTTAGTTTTCTAAGTTTTAAACTAGCTTTTATGTATTTGTAATGTTTTTAATGAAAATTGAGATTTAAGTTTCAAATTATTTCCAAGTTCTTGTTTCTTTTAAGCTCAGTATAAGCAATTTATAATCTGTTTTAAGACTTTGATACAAAAGTTCAAGAAAAATAAAGGAAAAAGTATAAAAAGGGTACTGTTTGATAGCAAATGGATGAATGGGCAAAAATGGATGGCTCATTGGTATGCTTAGTATAGTTTATTTATAAGCTTGGGTAGGTTTTAGAGCTTATTTGTGGTTTCATTATGAATCCTGTTCTCTTTGAGCTAAAGGATCAATTGTTATACTTCTTTTTAAATTTTTTGCTTAATTTTTACTGTGAAGCATTGCTTTATTGGCTTATTTTCAGCTTGTCTCTATGCTCTTGATTTGTGCTTATTTTGTGTGTAGTTATGCTAAAAAATGCGCCATTTTAGTGGCTCATTTCTCATATAATATATTGTCAATTGCTTAAAAACTGCTCTAGATAAGCTTTAGCACTGTTGTTAGCTTTTAGTTTTTTTTTTAAAGTGCTTTCTGCCTGTTCTTTTTTAACTTATTTTGCTTAAAACCATGCTTTGTCTTAATTACTGATTTAAAATTTGGTTGCTTTAATACTCTGTTTCTCTTTACATAGTTTTAATGTAATTGTCGTTTTTTAAAATGTTAAGGGGTGTTTGGAGTTAAGGCCCAAATGCGGTCAAAAAATGATGCCCAACATGTCTATGGGTTTTGGTGTCAATTGTCCAACCATGGGCTTAAGTTTAATTAAGCCATTTTGAGTCTGTTTCTCCAGGTTTTTGAGTTCAAGAAAATAGTATTTTTCAAGGATTTCTCATAATTCCCTTAAGTCTGTTAGTTTTTAGAAATCTTGTCAAGAGCCTTATTTGCTTAAGCTTTAGAAAAAGCTTGAGTTTTAGTTTCAAGAAGTTCTGTGTCATTTGTATTATGATGGGTTCTAAACATGTTTTTAACATGTGTGCTTGTGTCTCATTTGTTTCTCTAAGTCACAAACTCTGCCAATTTGTTTTTTGTCAGTCAATTTAGTAAGGAAAAAGCCCTTTTTTCGATAAACAAAAACCGCAGGACAGGTATGTAACTAGTTTATTTAGACGCAAATGGAATTTGAGAATATCAAGCTCTTGATATACCATGCCCTACCCTTTTAATCTTGTGTTTTACCAACATGTTGTTTCATTTTAAGCTTATTGACAGCTTATTTTGTCTAATGCTGTCCTAGTTAAAGACCCCCCCCATTTTTTGTTTTCATTTCCCCTAGGTGCTAGAGCGGCTTCTTAATCTTCAAGCGCCTTCTAGTACTTGCTCTATATTAGGGGAGACTACGACAAGCCCAAAGCTTTCTCAAATGGTGCTTTTCTAAAATTAAGCCAATATAGATGAGCTTTTATTAAAAGCGCCTTAGCTTTGTAGACCTTTAGGTATAGCACTTCTTGGGTATAGCTTATATTTAAGCCATATATTAGGTTTGTTAGACTGTTTAGTGTGTGTGTAAGTAGGCTTTAAGGTACTTTCTAGTCTTATTACAAGTGCTTATTAGGGTTGATTTTTAGCTCTTACTTGCTCATTAGATTTTTGACTTTATATGCCCAAGGTTTTTGCTTATTGTCCTTTCACCCTAACTTGCTGTTTATTGTAGTTGCTTCAACAGCCATAATGAAATAAGATGCCCATTTGTGGCGCTATAAGCTTAATTTTAGGCTGTCTGTACATTTAGCCAGTTTTCAGCTTTTTTAGTGGTTAGAATGTTTTCTCTTTTTTCTGACTGTTATTTGTGAGGTGTGCTGTTAAGTTCCTATATGCGTGAGGTGTTTTTAAGCTTGATTTATGTGTACCATATTTTATGGCTCACTTGTTGTTTTTGACATCATGTTATTGGTAGCCTGAGCGCCTTGAGGGTTGGTGGGCGGGGACCTGGTTACTTTTTGTGCCGGGGGACAGATGTTGCTGCGTATCGGGTGGGTGTTTGCATTTCTCCAAAAAGCTATGATTGTTTTGTTGTATTTCTATCGTTTTTGTCAATGTTATTGGGCGTGTTAATTACTGAAAAATACGATCTAAGCTCAAGGAGCTTAGCGAGTTTGTGTAAAAAGTTTCTAAGATGAAAATGCGGAGTAGAGTTAAAGGGAACCCGGAAATGTGAAAGGCAAGACTCGAACCCTGGGAGGGATCTCACCCTAAAAAACTCTCTTTTAATAACACTGAGCTTACCGCTGTGCCCTTGGGTTCTTTTCTGTTAGGACCCTTGGGCCCCCCACCCCCCCCCCCCAAACCTTTGGTATTTAGGGTGTTTTGCCCTTATAGTTATAAGCTCGTTTGAGCTTATTTTCGGCTGTATTATTTATAGGCCAAATTTCGGGCTTCTTATTTTTCTTAGGTAAAGTATTTAGGGTCTTAGTTATCTTAGGTACATTTTTTCAGAATTTTTTAAAAATAGTGTTGTATGTTTATAATTTATTTTCATTAATAAGTTTTTATAAATTCATATAAAATACTAAAAATATTTTTTATCAAAAAAGAGTTATTTTCTTTTTAGAAAATGTTCTTTAGTCATAATTTACGTAGAAAATTAGAAAGACTTTCGTAGGGATAATTTTTCAAACTTTTAGATTTTTTAAAGATCGGAGGCTCGGGTTACGGATCTTGACTTAACTCGTTGTTTGGGTCAAAACGCACTCCCGTTCTTCAAGTCTAGTGCTTTTTTTTCATTCTTCTTAATTGGTCCCCTAGAGTAGTTTAGAAGTAATAAATTTGCTTGGTGTAGGCTTATTTTTTAAGATTTTAGGTTTTTGACCCCATTGTTCGAGATTCGGTGTGCTCTCCGGTTTTTTGTCTTAATATTTATAATTTTTAGGTTTTTCTCAATCGTTTTTGTTTGTTATTAATTAATTTAGCTTTGCTACTCTCTCAACTCAATTAAATCTCGATTATCAGAACTCCTCAGTTTCGACTGTATCGATGGCTCCAACTACAGCCTCGTTGGGGATAAATGACCCGGGGATATTCTATACCACTCCTCGGTTTCATTGATTGTGTTTAGATTATACTGATTATATATATTTTATTATAATATATATTATTTGTATTTTAAGAACCAATCAATTTTTGGCGCCGTTGCCGGGGAGGCTGTGAAACCGATTATCGTTACGTTTGTCAAGAAGTGTTTGAATTGTTTGAATATTGTCATATAACAACCCAAAAAAAACTAAAGAAATATAAAAAACATTATCTGTATTATAGATAAATCACAAACTGGTTAAAAATACCAAAATATTAATTTTCTTCAATTGAGGTATTATTCTGATAAACTTCTCCGTTGTGTTACTTTTTTTTTGGTTCCCATCTCGAACAATAAGATTTTAAAATTGCCTTTTTGTATCATTGGAGGTAAACGTTCACTTTTAAAAGAATAAACAAAATCTATATGTGGGGTATAGGGGGGGGGGATCGGGGGGGGGGGTTGTTCTTGAGGAACTTCGACCCTAAAGGAAAAAAGGTTCTTAATAGCTTCTGAGCTTTGACTATTCCTCCGCTCCTTCTGTGCATTTTTCTTTTCAAATGTTGTGACCGAGAAGGCTTGTCAGGATTATATAGGTCATTATTAGTTGTTCTTTATCGTTGTCCAGTTATTAATAAATAAATGTGAGAGATATTTACTTTTTGAATAAACCAAAAAGAACAAGAAAAATTAGTGTTAATTTTTTCATTCTTAGTGTATGGCACAATCGTTCCCAATATCGCGTATTCTTCATAAATCATAAACTCCATGCACCTACCATCCTGTTATTGTGCACATTTAATCTTGAAGAACCAATTGAATAATCCAAGAACCCTTAGCTCCGATGGATGATAACCGGATACCTATGTGGCTTAGTTGCTGTGATAGCAACCCACCTAGCGGGTTTACGTGTGATTTTCCTTCGTCTGTGCCTTGAAATGCCTGCGGATAAGTCTTTTGAGCCTTAAGCCGTACTACCGGTACTTGTAACCTCGTTCACGTGTGTGAACAAGACATTTCTTTGGACTTTGACATAGATGAATCCTCAGCCCACATCCGATATCTTTGCACTCAAGATCACTTCTACGGATCGTAGTTACCCCGAAAGTCCCCGGCAGTACGTCGGGTTTTAGAAGCTGTACTGATGTACCTTTTGTTTTCCCTTTTCCCTCGAGGCGCAGCCTCGATATTGGTCTTGAAGAAAGAAACCTCCCTTCGTTACGACGTTCAAACATAGGATGTTTTGTTCCTCGAAAATTCATCATAGCAAAATTTTACGCTCCTCCAATCTACTCTAAAAAAACCAATCTTCGAAATGAAATCACGAAGGAGATTTCATTAAATGATTTGGATGAGGAGCGATCTTGTTTGTATGCATAGCACTGCACCTGGGATCCAATATCCCTAATAATCTGTCACGATTTTAAAACGATCTCTTCTTTGCTGGGCTTACTGAATCCACAATCAATGTAGATTTTACACAGATTTTGCTTTATATGCAGCTCGATACATTCTATTATAGCTGGTGGTCTTGAACTCTATCGATCGAGTTTGGTATTTTTTTTTCGTCGCGGTAAGCTGTGAGAGGTGTGGCCAACTATTCTGGTTAAATGCCTCGTGATTGCCTATATATGATTTCATTAGATATAGCAATTCCAATTAATGCTTCGAAATTCACGTTAACAAACCCAGAGTTGTTGCCAAAGTAAGTTTTCGTTCGAGCACTTCCTACCCTACAGAATCTCTTACGAGCTGTTGATTGAATTGAAAGATTTTTGGCTGGACAAGCCTTTTACTTCTTGATAAGAAAAATCAACTCCCGCTGCCTACTCACGTTCAAAGCGGTTTGACTGGTAAGTTGTTAAATATGTTAATGCTTAGAGTGATGAGTGTCATTCTACCAAACGTGGCCGCCACCATCTGGTGATAATGTTTATCTGAGATAATATCTTAAGAATTATGTCTCACAAGCAGCCGCAGCTAACTTACAAACAAGGAAACTCCAGTTATCGTCCAATGCCCCGTTGATTTCAACATCACAATTGAAACCTCCGGTTTTCCTCCCTCTCAAAACAATCATAATGTGCAAATCAGGATAATAATCTGATATCGTTACATACCATTACTGGTTATGGGATTTTCAATCAAGCTCCAGCTTTTGTCCAAACCCCCGGTTCATCAAGGTCATAATCTATCGACCTTCAGGTTGTTTCAACCTCCTGCTTATCAAGCTCCCGTCTATCATGCTCCAGCTCCCTCAGATTCAAGGTGTATCGTAGGAATGATTTTTCTAGCTCTACGTTACAAGGCTATTGATTTGTATGATGATGACATGCATACTGCGAAGGTCAAAAATGCTCAAAATTAAGATTGACCGCGAAATCTCTCTGACATTGTTGTTTCGTCAAATTTTCTCCTGTCTAATAACGCTGCCGCGACTTCGAGATACACCCACCCCGCCCCTCACAGTCTCCTAGTGACTCTTGTTACATAATCCACGAAGGAGGTATTTTAATAGAGGTATTATACCACTCGAAGTGGTTGTAGCTTACAAGGGACCCACGATTCATACTACTTCTTCTCCGAAAGTTGTAGAACGTGTACCCTACGAGGGCTCAAAGGATACGATGCCTCCTACTGTAATATCAGAAGCCACGAAACATCTCTAACCTTCCGTTTGTTCCTAGATTTGGTTTCATCATGAATCATTATCTGAGCCCGTAAAAGCTCCAGTTAGTGCTTCAGATAGCCTAACAATATAAAAGCTTCGATCTCCATTTCACCATTTCATGAAGAAATGATGAATGACGTCGTGAAAAAAGCTAACGACCAAATGAGAAATTCTACGAATAATCTTGCGATGAGTTTGAGTTTCGCAATAAGCTTTACGGTATGCCTTGATGCTTATGCCAAAAATTCGCCTCGGCTCTAGAAAAACTTTTTATCGGATACAAAGAAAAGTTGAGAGAAATGGCTTAGCAACGTCAATTGAATGAAATTGTCTCAGCATGTTTTGTCCTCCTAAACAAGTTACACTAAGAAACTTGGAGACCCGTGGGTCCAACTTTCTTATTCCATGTGATTCTCCAGGATTAATGACTTATGTACAACTTGGTCCGATCTGTGCTGAAGCATATTCGTTTATATTGCTCCATGTATTCCGTATGATATAATCTCTCTCTTCACCGGAAACCAGTATACCTTCGACTTACAGGACGCTAGAGCTAGCTGATGTGATCAATCTCTGAAAATCGGTAAGATCGCTAGGAAGACGTCTTTATAACAGGTGGGAAAGTTCCAATTTCCTGCAGATTTTTTGTGGGCGTCGATTTTAAGCCCGACCCCTGAGTTCCCTTTATTCTCAGGAGGAGTTTCTCTTAAAAAAGGACCAGTTGTGCATTAATTCAATGTATTCCGAGGGTAAAATAACAGCTTCGTGTTGGCGAGAGAGTGAGGCCATTACAATTTAATCTGGACCAAACTTCGAGATACACAGGCAAGGCAATTTACTATCTTATGTCGGCAAACCGAATTGACGCGTCATTGATATGGTGCTTGTGAAGTAATACTCTAAGAAGTTCTTGGTTTCATCAAATGTGAGAAGGTCTCGAGTGGCAATCCCACTCACTTACTATGTCAAATCATTTTTACCACCTCTCCTACTTTTAACTCATTATTTTGTTGCGGGAGACAGTGATTAGTTGTTTACCTTTTTTGAAGAAGCCGCTCTTTTCCGTAATGCTATAGTAGAGGATGATCCAAACACTTCACCGGGAAGTTGATGCCGTCAACATATTATGACCCTGATGGGGAAATACTTCTCCTCGAAGCAATTCTTAATATGTGATCCTTTCTCCTACCAGCCTCCCATTCATGGAAATTATTTTCCAGAAATCTCGAATCATAGATCTTAAATTTGTGAAGCAAACTCTTCTAGTTAATGTGCCACCCTGAGGTTCTTTGGAAATCAAGACTTGCCACATCATTTAGAATAGCATTTTTGGAGGATACGACAAGTTACCCATCATTGTATTGCAAAGCTATTTAAAGAATGAGGTAAAGTCAGCTCTAATCGTAAGGTTCTAAAGTGACCATAATGGCGAAGCTCAATCGGTATGGAAAACTTTCCGATATCTTTAGGGTATCCAACCCAGAGTTTTGTACCCACAAAATTCTCATTGACGAGGAATACGAAATCGATGGTTAGCAATCTAAAGGCGCGGGTAAATCCGGAAAAAATCCTGACGTCATTAAGAAGAAGTTGAAAAGCTCTTGACGCCGGATTAATTTATCCGATTCTCTGACAGTGCATGGGTAAGCCTTGGTACATTGTGATGTAGCCGGAAGAAGAGGTGCTTAAGTCCTTTGACCGTCGTATTAGAAAGATGATATGAAATATGTGACTACTAGTACCGATTCGCGATTGGTCATAGGGTGGAGGACAGAGTTTTTCTTTTATTATTTCGTTTATTTGTTTGCTAAACATGATTAATTGACTAAGAGTGGCACTGACTAGAGAAAGTTGATGATGGGCTACCCGAAAACAAAGGACCATTTTCCTACTTCCCTTCATGGTAACCAAATGCTCGATAAGGGACTGCGGGGAAAACCAAATTCTATTGTTTCCTCGATAGAGTTTTTTCGGGTTATTTCCAGATTTCCCATAGACCCAAAAAAGGACCAAGAAAAGACAAACCTTTTTACTTGCCCATACGGAACTTTGCTTCCTTGTCCGCCCGCAATGCCTTTTGGGCTATGCAATGTGCAGCCCGGCACGTATCAGTCTTCCAACGAATTGTATGATGGCAATTCTTCCACGCCATGATCGAAAAAACATAGAGAAGTGTTTATGGTTTGAATTTTCGGTCTTCGGCTTTCGGGAATTTCTTTTCTTCTACTTGCCTATCCCATTTGGAAAAAATTCGTGTAAAACGGTGTGAAGACACCCAGATTTGGTCCTAAACTGGGAGAAAGCCATTTCATGGTAAAAAGAAGGCATTGTTCTTGGACCAAAATCTCCAAAGTCGGGAATTAAGGTCGATAGCTAATAGTTGCAGTTTATCGCCAAGACTCCCTCATCCATTAGTTAGCTATCTATGAAAGTGGTCCTGAATACCAAGTTGTTCTTTTTTGGGCGATGCTGGTTTTTACCGAATTGGGATATAATACAAGACTTCTCAATAAATATCCCACCCAATGACTCTCTTGCTTGAAAAAGAGACTCCATTTTTCTTTCTCAAAAAGAGTGTATCGATCGTTTAATTAACTCACTTAAAAGAAAAATTGGACTGTGGCTGTCGATTTTGATTTGCTTATCCTGACTGGGACTTGGCCCTTCGATATAATGTGAGTGATGCAACAGTGATTTTGCAATTGAGGGCAGTCTAGGTGCAACGAAAAAACAAAGCTATTTCTACCGCCAATGACACTATGGCCAGGCTCAAAACCATGACTGAAGCTCAAGCACACTACACTATGACCGAAAAAGAATTACTTGCCGTAGTGTACGCTTTTGAGAAATTTCGGTCATATCTCGTTTTGTCTTTTTAAAGAGGCATAGGTGTTATATCGACCAAGTCTGCTATAAGTATCTCTTTCGCTAAAAAGGTATTGCTAAGCCCAAGGACTGATGCGGTTGGAATCATTTTGCTCCAGAATTCGATGTTTGTTGTCATCCGATGAGACAAAAAAAGGAGCACGAAAATCTGGCCGTCCAGATCATTCTTTCAGACTTGAGAACCCTCAATCAAGATAAAACTAGGCGAACAAGGGATTTCACCGTGAAAACATCTCCTCTCGTATACCTCTTGGATCGGGTTGCTCGTTCGTTCGTGATTTGGACTTCACATGGTTAGCAGGATTTTGCAAAGAACTACCATGCGTGGAGGTGAATTTCATTGTCAAGGAATGTCATCCAACAGAAAAAACAGAGTTTTTTCAAAGATGTCAAGAACACTACTTATTGGGTATGACCCGCCTATCATTGTTCAAAATCTTATGCGGTATCAAATGATCCGGCGGTGTGTGTACGGCAAAAAGAAGCCTCGTCGCATTTCAAAAGCTGTTGTCAAAACAAAAAAAATGGACCCACAGGTGTGGGACATTCACGGTGCAAATCTCACCGCAAAAAGGGTCTTGATGCCGGATTCTTTTGTGGCCTTACAATATATAAGGATGCTCCTATGAGGTTGGGGTTTTAAAAATTGTGACTCGTGCCCAACGACTAAGGAAAATTTTCACAATGGGATGATGGAAGACCTTAAAATATTCATCTAGTGTTGAAATCATTTGTACGTTTGGTGGGTCTCAGCGATTTTCATGGGACCGTTCCCATCGTACTTTATGGCAACCAATTTCATACTTGTAGCTGTCGGATTAACCTTGTTCAAATATGGTTGAAGCGAAAGAGCTCCCCACCTACGCGCTTCCGAGTAGTTTGCATTTTCTTAAATCTCTCTTTGCCCAGTTTTGGTGGCCACTCGTGCCATCATCAGTGATCGTGGAACACATTTTTGCAATGACCAGTTTGCAAAGGTCATACTTAAATATGGTGTCACTCATCGTCTCTCCACCGCGTATCACCCACAAATAAGTGGGCAGGTTAAGGTATCGAATCATGGCTTAAAAAGAATTCTTAAAAGGACAGTGGGCGAAAATCGTGCCTCTTGGTCGGACAAACTGGATGACGCTCTATGGGCCTTCCGTACAGCGTACAAAACGCCCATCGGGTGCACTCCGTATAAGCTTGTATATGGAAAGGCATGTCATCTGCCGATTGAGTTGGAGCACAAAGCCTACTAGGCCCTTAAACATGAAAACTTTGATCTCAAAACTGCGGGAGATCAACACAAAGTTCAACTCAATGAATTAAGTGAACTGTGTGATCAAGCCTATGAAAATTCTTTGATTTACAAAGAGAAAACTAAGAGGATTCATGACGCAAAGATTAAAAACCACATTTTCAACATAGGTGATCAAGTCCTCCTCTTTAACTCAAGATTGAAAATTTTCTTCCGCAAGTTGAAATCCCGCTGGTCAGGACCATTTACCATTGTTCAAGTTTTTTCGTATGGAACCGTTGAGTTATCTTAAAACTCTAGGCCAAACTTCAAAGTAAATGGTCATCGTCTGAAGCACTACTTTGGAGGGGATGTCCCTGCTATGGATATCCCAGATCTCCAAACTTTCCCTAAGAATAATTAAATTCAGGGATTGGGTCAAGCTAAGTAACCCTAAACAAGCGCTTCGTGGGAGGCACCCCATGCTTATCCTAGTTTATCCGTAGTAGTAGTATGTTAGCTTAGTAGTAATGAATAAGTGTGTTGTGTGAGGAGGCTCGCCTCTACCTTTTCCATGTTTTTTGTTTTGCCCTGTATTGTCTAGGATTGCCCAGATTCTGAAGCCTCGCATGCTCACGGTTTTGTCCTTCGATCACAAGAGCTTCAAATCCTCAGCTTCATTTTGGGAATCCAATATCCTAATCTTATCAACTAACGTTTATCTTTAAGCATAATTCATAAACGGCTTAGGATTTGCGTAGAGACCCTTCGTAAAAACATTGAGGACAATTTTTTATTCTAGTATGGGGGGATATTCGATTTGATTGTGCCTGCAGCTGTTGTTTTCACGTAATCCCGTTTTTACCACCAAAATTTCAATAAAATGAAAAAAAAATTCAAAAATAAAATAAGTGTTTTGTCACAATTTTGACTTTCCTGCTGGGTAGAATAAGAGTAAATTTTGACTCGATCGAGCGTGTTGAGCTCTAGCTTATTCCTTAACTTTTAGACTAAGCGTTCGCAAATATTTGCGAAGAACAAAAAATGATAGTGTTAAGTATGAGTTGGATGCTAGACAAGGATTATTTGGAAATCTTAAGAGCTCATGTATGTAATTTGTCGCTTTTTCTCCCATAAGCTCTTAACCTGATTAATATACGTGCTACTTTTGGAGATTAAACTTAAATCAATAATTTTTGTAGTATATAGCAAAAACTTTAGCCTTAGTTTAAATTTATACTTGAATTTTTCAAAAAGACGTCTTCCCTATATCATAAAAAAAATGACGATGATGAAAAAAAAAATATAAATTGTGGGCTGATAAAAGTTTGCTGCATCTTGCTGGCTCACAACCTATGTTACAGCCTTCTAAAAGGTCAAGGGTTACAATTGCATAAGTGTTTAATATTAAGTATGAATTAATAAATAATAGATCTCTTTTTGTTAAATTTAAATATGCTTTTGAACTTTGGCTATTCTATTTTATAAGCTATGTATATACGGAAAACCTAAGAGTTTATGAAACCTAAGGTCCCGGTGAGTCGATCAATCGATAGCTCGTCGTCTCTGTGGGGTGTAGTGACGCGTAGAATAGATCGCACATAGTGAGTAACTGTTGTCTTACGTCGGCCCAAGGTTCGAGTAGATAGAGAGCGCTCACGTAGCACCGAGACGAAGCGCTATCTAAGACACAGTGATATAGATGTTTCGTACCTTACTGCGATACTATATCTTGTCTGATAGAATGTTATCACAGTACTCGCAATCGTTAGACGAGAATCTATGATTTGACATCTTCTATGAGACACATAACCAAAGTGATAGCAAATGTGAGCATTGAGCACCATAAGTTTGTAGATCACATACCTTTGCTAGATTCGTCAAGTCTTCGTCACATCGTTTCTAAGCACGAACAAGTTATCTCCAAATGATGTAAGCCATTTGAGATATGATAAAACACAAACCAAAATAATTCCACTTCATGTTTAAATAGGTGATAATTAATCATCTTCGTAATCAATTATACCAAGAAATATGAGCTTTTAAATCTATTAAGAACATGTAAACCAAATCCAAAATCCAAACAGCAATCACCCAACAAACTTGTGTTTCTGTTTTGTCCGAGGTCCATCATGTGTGTGTCATTAGTTATCTGTCAAAGCTGACAGTACTAACTTTTATATCCAGCAGTACTAAAATACAACTGGCAATATAAACTTTCTAACCACCAGTATTAACTCTGGTTACTACTGTCCTTCTGATACTAGCAGTACTAATCATGTAGGTCAGTAGTATAAAGTGCTCCTTCCTCCCATACCTTTTTGAGATACTTTTTAGCGTCAGTAAAGCACCAATATTTACGATCACCAGTAGTACTGTGTCTCGTGGCAGTAGTAACCACCAACGAGCAGTACAAAACATATAACTACTATTTAAGGATACTTTTTTTAAGTATCCAGACGAAACATTTTAGCGACACTTTTTCTGTCTCTAAACTGTTAGTAATTCATCATTCTCACCAACTGCTAATGATTTTTTTCATAGAATAAGTTCCAAAGAACGCTTGAATTATGTAACCAATCAGCAACCATCTTGTTGTCATGAACCAATCAAAAACAATTTTAAACAAACTTCCTGTTATATCGAATTAGGGTTGCTGAAAAACCCTAATATCACCAGATTCGACATGATAAATAAGACAGAAAATTCGTACCTCTTTTCCTTGATAGATGCGACACCAAAACACCTTGTAGATCCTAGATCACGAGCCACCAGGCTCTGATACCAATTGTGAAAACCATACGATCGTTGTAAGCTTAGATTGTTTAGATCTTTATCTAGGATTAACAATAACAAAGAACAATAGAATGCACATCAGAATAAACATTAAGAACATTCTTTATTATTGCCTAACAAGGTTTCATCATTATCTTTATACAATGACTACTACAAGCCCCAATTCTAGATGATCAATTCTAGAACGTGTTATCTAAACTATAACAAGGAATCAAAGATCCTTGAGGCTAAAACACAAACAACCTATGCGTCTCCTTAGAGAACTTGACGCCTAGAACACACACACACACTTTTCTAGTGTTTACATCTTTTGACACACCTAAAACTATATCTAGGGATCTCTTTATATAGTAGAGTCCATCTAGATTTAAAAGGGAAAACATAATTGTATAAGGAAACTAAATCTTTTAATTCTTTAATAAACTTCATCTTTATCTTCAAGAATCATATCTTTTGGAATCTTTTATCTTTTATAGAACATCCTCCACCAGCTTGTAGAATTATTGAATTGTTATTTAAGTCCCTTTTGTTTCATTTTCATTCATTGTTTTCTCTTATCAACTCAAAATATATTTCCCAACAACCATTGTGTTGTGCAATTTCCTGACCATACTGTAGGTGGAAAAGATAGACTCAAGACACAGGAAATACAATACTTTACACAAAAGTAACTAGCGATTGATTAAGGACTAATCTAATAGGGTAAGATAAGGTGTAAAGGTGTAACGAAACATTTGGGGTTTAATTCTAAAGGAACGGCTCTACGGTTTTTTCTAAGGGTATCTTACTCTTAAAATAAGAGTAAACAAAGGGTTTATACGGGGGTTAACTAACCGGAGTAGTTAGTTAATAAAACATGTAAAGGCTTTTTGGTGTAATCCTAGAAATTTACCAGTTTAGAAAAGTCACTCCATCTATTAAAAATAGTGCTTATTATTGTGGTCTGGAATAAATATGCCAAGCCAAGTTCTAAAGTTTACTACAGTCACCGACACACTCATATTTTTGTGGAATTTGGGTAAACATTTGGAAACGGATAAGTCTAAATTCTCACAATATCTAACAAGGTTATGTGTGCAAGGTCATGTGGATAATAATTTCATAAAAAGTATGCTAATTTTTTTTAAATTTAGGCATAACTTAAGCATATTAAGCGTATTATTGTAAAAACAAGGACAAGTAAGCGTTCTAATTCTCCTCCCCCCACTTAAGATATACAACGCCCTCGTTGTATAAATATAAAATTAAATACATGAAATATAAAGAATTAGAACGGGAAACTCCCCTAAGATTTGCTCGGTATGAGCCTTCATGTTGCGTTTATGAGCAAGATTATGTGTGCAAGAGCGTCTGAATCCTAGCAAGAACATCATGCACATAATAATTCCAAAAAATAAGCATACCACTAATCACGTTGCATCGCTCAGCAAGCTCCTGTATCAAAAAAGAAAACAATGCAATTCTATCTCGGTTGTATCTGCTTGGTTAGAAAATAAAATCCTTGAAAACGAATAGGAGAACGATACGCCATATGGTTTGAGGCGGATACGCCGTATCTTACCCTGTATTAAAAATCCTAAGTACGAGTCAGATTAACTAATACGCTGTATTACTTTAACGAATACGCCCTATAAAAAACCTGATAGAAAAGTTTTTAAATGTAAAAAAATTAAAAGACTACATAACGTCCAGACATTTGATACGCCATATGGGATGGTACGAATATGTCGTGTTGATGTCTGGGAAGACAGACTCGATTATAATAAAATGAAAAATAGCCGGGTTATCTCTCGGAAAGCACCTTTCCTTCAGTTTCTGTACTCCATCTCATGCACGCTTATGTGCTGAGTTGATGTGTTGATGTGTGGTGTATATTTTATTGATTCAAGTTTTAAATTTATATTTTGCCGACTAAACCAAAAACAACACTTTAACGGGCAGTGTACCCGATCAGAAGTAGTTTCGTGGTAAGTAGGGTGTCGAACACTTAAAGCGAGGTTAAATCTATCAATTTAATTAATATCTTGGTTATCTATTCTATGTTAATTCTACTCTATTCTAAACCTATGTTAAACTTATGTCAGTCTAAATCCTAATTCTAACGAGAAAAGGGGGTTTTTAGTCTGAGAGACTGGCACGGTTTGGTTGGTGACTACAATCAATTCAAGGCACTGTTACCCACACAAGCTAATTAACAAAAGATAAAAGAGCGATCGAACCTTATATAAGAAAACTATATTAACCATTATTAATCCGATTAGAAAGTTGGTTTGTTTATTAAGTGCAATGATTTATTCTCTCGAGGTGGCATATCATTCTTAAGACTTAGGCGTTACATCATCCTAAGACCTAGACACATTAATTCTATCACAATTAAAGCATCCGCATAAAGCATCCTTATTTGCTGATTATAATATATCTTAGGGATTAAGGCAATGGTGATCTTGTTAAACCCTAGCTCATAGAGACTTTACCCACTTACCGCTTAATGGCAATTTATACACTAGTAGTCCACTTGTCCAACTATCCAATGGAATCAGAATGCTACTTGTTGAATTATCTAGGTCACCTGCTAGTCAACACGATCAATAAACCATTGGCAATATCCAATTAACTAGTTAAGCCTGAAGCGTATCCTAGACACAGACTGAGAAGGACAATATTTGTGTAACTATGATTTTAGATGTATAAATCACTATATGGAGAGCTATCCCGGACTCTAGATCTGCTTGGTCCGCTTCACTAAATCCAATTGAATGATAGGTCGCATACAAAAGCACGTAAAAAAGTATAAATTGATAAACATAAACAAGCATACAACGATAAATCAAGAAATCGAGATAAACAAATACCAAACATCCAAATCTTCATAATAATGGCTAATACCCAAAGGTAGTAAAATCAGATGAGTTTTGACTACAAATATACATTCTTATTTGCAATGTGTAAATTTCCAACCGCACCAAAGATAGAAAATGACACAAGACTCGGAAAATAAAAACATTACACTTTAAGCAACTAGCAACTATAAATTAAAGCTTAATCTAACAGGGTAGGTTATGGTGTAAGGGTGTAATGAAACAAATAGTTGGAGTAAATTCCTAAAGGATTAGCTCTACGAGTTTTTCTAGTGGATCATCACTCTAAAGATGAGAGTGGAAAAGGGTTTAAACGAGAGGTTAACTAACAGGTGTAGTTAGTTAATAAGCCACATGTAAAGGCGATTTGGGTGTAATCCTAAGATTTACCAATTTAAACAAGTTACTCCAATTAAATCCATAATACTCATTATTGTGGTCTCGAGTGATATACCAAGCCAAGTTCTAAAGTCAACAACATTACCGACACACTTAGATTTTGTGGAATTTGAGTAAACATTTGGAAACAGAAAGGTTAATCCTTACAATATCTAACAAGGGTTATTGTGTGCGGGTTATGTAACATGTAATCTCACAAAAGTATGCTTGAAATTTTTTTAAATTTGAGCATAATTTAAGCATTTTAATGTGAAAATTAGGACAAGTAAACATTCTAATTCCACCCCCCCCACTTGAATTATACAACGTCCTTGTTGTATATATAAAACATTAAATACGGGAATTTAAAAAGAATTAAAATGAGAAACTCCCCTGATATTTGCTCGGTAGATTCTCCAAGTTGCGTTTATGAGCAAGATTGTGTGCTGAAAAAGCGTCTGAATCCTAGCACGAACAGCACACACATAGAATTTCAATAAATACGCATTCCACCAACTTCGTCTATATTTCTTTCTCGAGGTCCTGTATGAAATATAGGAAGAACAAGTGCATTCCTATCTTGGTACACATGGTTAATTTAAACTAAACAAACTAATTACGGGCCAGTCTGGTGGATACGGCGTACCAGTTTACTGAATACGCTGTATTTAAAATCTAACAATAATGTTTTTTAAAGTGCAATAAAAATAAAGACTGATAACGTCCAGACAATCAATACGCCATATGGTATGGAGCGGATACGCCGTATTGATGTCTGGGAAGACAGACTCGATAACAAAATTAAATAACAATCTGGGTTGTATCCCGAGAAGCACTCTTGTTTATAACGAAGTCTTTAAGTTAGACTTTTCTTCAGCTTCCTCACATTTTGAAATCATCTCATTCCCATTCTTGCTTTTAGTGTGAATGTCCTGCTTAGTTTCGTATCATATCATGAACTATGGTGCTGAACTTATTGCCAGCCTGATTCTATCACATACAAACAAACCAAAACGTCATATCATGATATACATACAAAAATATGGGAACCTGTTTAATAGTTAGATACATCATGACACGAATAATAATAAATGTACAGATATAGACAAAAGATAAAGGTAGTAGGGATCATGTGCAGAGGTGCTGGCACCGTCAGTCCTCTGCATAGACGTCTCTGGAATGCTAAAGGTGAGCTCCTTCAAAAAGTCCCGTCGAATGCCTGATATGTCAGCTCACTAGCATCCATCAACTGCGTCATACATGTCATCAACCATGTGGAGAATCTCCCCTGATCGGTCATCGATCTCTCTACAAGTCCACACAAGCTCCCTACATCTCTACGCAGTCCCTGCACATCCTCCTCTAATCTCCCTAATCTCTGAGGCATAGTCCTAGCAGCAGCTGGAGGTGATGGTGGTGGCTGCTGAGGTGCCTGTACGGGTGCCAGAACAGCCTGGTCACCCTTGTCAACAACAGGAGCATCCTCAGCTACAGCAAGGGAACGAGCCGTAGTATCATGCTACCTCTCTAGTCCCATGGCCACCCAGGCCTATGTATCATTAATCTCAACATAAATTTGCAATCTCACCAGCTTAGCCATATCAATAATCAGAAGCTCAGGGGAAATAACCGTCAATCCTCCAAGTATCTCAGCAGTCAGGAGTCCAAAATGCTCAGCCAATCGAGCCACAAACTGTCCTCCAGAGATATGAGCCCCATTCTTCCTCTTAGTAGCAAACAACCTAAAATACCTAGTCAATAAATAAGGAACGTTGATCGAGTCAACGTCCTTCCCCTTCAAATAAAACAAATTCGTCACGGTCAGCTTCTCAGGTGCTTGACTCTTCCCAGAAATACTACAAGCTATCAATCTATGGCACAACTTAAGAATCAGATCCCGAATTATAGTGTATGACGAGGCTGTGCCAAGGAAATCTACAGCAGATGAGATCCCCATCTAATAATCCCTCAGATCATCTGTCTGGCAATCCTGGCCTAGTAAGCACCGAATCCATCTGTCTGCACCTCCTTATCGGTGTGTAGCCCCAAGGGTAGAATAAACTCTCTATATCTCATACGCCTCCTAGCTCCACCCAACTAAAACTGTAGAGTCCTATGCGTATCCAAATCAAGTATGGCCTGACCAAACCTAAATGTATTATAAAACTCCAAGATAAGATCATGAATCAATGGGACTCTAATATCAAAAAGCCTCCTCCAGGCCCTGTTGGTGAACAAACTAACTCCTTGATCATCTTGGTGCTCCATCAACATCCTAGCACTCAACCCCTCAGCCATCAAATCCGACAATCCCCTAAAATCAAATACCTGCACGCTGTGCACCTCTCTCTTATAAATCCTAGCTAATCTCACCTTGAAATTGGCAATATCTGCATTAGAATACTCTAACCCCTCGTACCTAAGAAAACGGTGTTTCTGCTCACGCGGTGGAAGAGCCATATCTGCAAAATTTATCGATGAAAGCACAAGAGTATAGAAATTATTAACCTTCTGTACTAAGAGTGGATACGGCGTATTCATAAATGAATACGTCGTATAGGGATCAGTATGTTAATACGCCGTATAGGTTTTAGTCAATACAGGGTATGGGTCTGAAAAATTAGGATCCTCTTTTTGTCAATATGTTGTATTCATTTTACTGAATACGTCGTATTGATGTTTTAAATTTAGGTAAAAATTGATCAATACGCCGTATCCATGTTGGTGGATACGTCGTATTGAGTCTACAGAATGAAAACGAAAGGGGGTTTCCCCTAATTACCCATTTAAAACTCAAACTTCTTAACATCTATTCAGGGGGAGGGAAATAAAATGTACTAAACAAATATATTTCACCTAATTCTTAAACCAAACCCTACCCTTAATTTTGAATCAAAATAATAAATTGAAAAGAAAAAGGGAAAGATTCGTTACCGTTTGATTGAGATAAATAAGAGTCTAAATATGAATCAAGATCAAGGGATTATCTCCAAAAATCAAGTGGTGAAATTTGTGTGTGTTTGTGTGGTGAAAGTGTGTGGTAAAAATTGATCTGGCGTATTGATTGGGTTTTTATATCCAAATTCGATACACCGTATCGAGGTTAATAATCCGCCATATAGGCGAGTTGTTAGGAATACGAAATTCCTAGGAAAGTGTCGGTCGCTTCTATAGATAACTGTCGTTAGCTCGTTAAGTAATTTTTGGAAACTTACATAGTTAGTTAGCTAAAGGCCCATGGATAAACCCATGCAAGGCCAATCCCACCATCCATTGTAAGTATATAAACACCTCTCCATGTCTTGGAGAGGTGGTTGGTTGCTCATTTTACACACATTAATATATGTTTACTTTCTCTCTCTAAGTGTTCATCCAACCCTCTCTCTCACTAAAACAATATCTTTCCTCTCATCTAGTATGTTATTTGATTAGTCTTCAATTGGTATCAAGAGCCATGGAGTGGTGTGTTTAGATATTGTGTTTGTTTTTAGTTCGTGTAGTTTTCCTTTATCTATTCGTATTTTTTTGATTTTTTTTCTTGTTTTCTAAGCTTAAATACCGCACTAAAAGATCATCTACATAGGTAGCTTTGATCTAGTATCCTTGGATATAGGTGTGTGTTCTTAGATTTATAAAAAATCTCTTATTTTGTGTCATTTTAGGTTCGTTAGCTTTATAAAGGTCAAAATCTTGATTTTAAATTATTCGGCTTAAAAACCTTAAAGTTGTCATTTTTCTTGTCCCTATAGGCTTAGTAACTCTTTTGGTACAAAATTTTTCAGAAAACAATCATCAAAAATGTGACTTTTTAAGTTTTGAAAAAGTAGGTTTCGTGATATAACCGATCTAGTTTTTATAGTGTTAACCGATCTAGTGAGTTTCAGTTACAACTAAACAAGTGTATTTCCAGTGTAAAAAGAACTAGTATAATACAGTGTGAACCGAACTAGTATAATACAGTGTGAACCGATTTAGTAAAATTCTAGTGTAAACCGATCTAGTCTTCCACAGTGTGAACCGAACTAGTTTGTTACAGTGTGAACCAATCTAGTTGACTGCAGTGTGAATCGATCTAGTTGTTACAGTGTGAACCGATCTAGTTTGTTACAGTGTGAACCGATCTAGTTGACTGCAGTGTGAACCGATCTAGTTGTTACAGTGTGAACCGATCTAGTTTGTTACAATGTGAACCGATCTAGTTGGCTACAGTGTGAACCGATCTAGTTGTTACAGTGTGAACCAATCTAGTTTGTTATAGTGTGAACAGATCTGGTTAACTGTAGTGTGAACCGATCTAGTTAATTCCAGTGTGAATCGAACTAGTCAAGTTTAATCGAAACTGAACAACTCAAATTTCTAAATTATACGGTTTATCTCTTTGACTCATAAAATCCCATGAAACATTAACTTGTTTTCCCAGTTTTGTCAAGAATTGTAAAATCCCGTATAGTTTCAAGAATATAAATACTTAAAAGACACATTAATCAAACACAATTTCTTTCTACCATCGTTCGATCCGACAATAATCTTTTAACATATGAATTTCTCAATGACGACTCTTACTAACAAAGCAATTCTTTCGGGTGCTGACAATCGTCCACCCATGTTGGAAAAGGATATGTATGATTCTTAAAAAAGCAT